>JASDQU010108501.1:19182-33186 GCA_032191745.1 Picea mariana | reverse complement strand
ATTTCTACATTGAGTGGATAACTACCCAAAAATAACTCAATAGCATGTGCATATTAAAAGTACCCTATGGTTGGATCCACTATTCATAACCTTACGCACCCACTAATAACATAAGAAATCTTTAGTAAGTGGTGCACAACAACTTGTTATGCCTTTAATATGGGCACATAAGAAAGCTTGCTTTACTAGGTCGTGCACTCTTATCTGATCACAGATTGGATAATGTTATATTATAGAACATATGAACTGTGCAAATGGTGTATTATATAGTTGGATCACTTGAGAGATTTAACGACAAATTGTTGGATAGTTGTGGATATGGTTGAACTAAATACATAAATGTGAAATACTTTATGGCCACCTAAAGTTACATAAAGGGACCTAATTGTGTACTACAAACTAAGGGATTTCTACATTGAGTGGATAACTACCCAAAATTAACTCAATAGCATGTGCATATTCTTTGAACATGGTTCCATCCACTAAGATAGCATATATATTCCTTATAGTTCATATATATTCCTTATTCCTTATGGTGCAAATGTTGTATGAGGGTTATTCATATTCCTAATATAAATTTCTACAAATAATAATGTGATGACTAATAATAGATGCCTATTAGAGATATTAGGTCAAAAGGTTTGAAGAATTCACTTTTGGATTATCTCTAGAGTTAGTTAAATATTGTCAAAACTCCAACATATTTCAACAAAGGAAGGGATGGGAGATGCGATATGGAATTAAGGGTTTAAAGGGAGCCTGGTGGTTTACTTTATTTATTTGTATGCATGAAATTAGTTACTTGAACATTTTAAAAATATGCATATAAGGAACATCACTTGTTATTAATGTCTATGTGTGAGTTATGTATGTGCTAGCTATGCCTACATATCCAACACAAATCCAATAAGTTGTCAATTTGAAGTTATATCATATGAATATAAATGTCATCACTAAGATAAGCATTCAATAACTTTGGTCAATATGTGTGAAGTAATAAATGAGTATAATAATTAGTTCCCATATAAGACTCTTTTATTTCTATAAATTAGACTTTATCATCCAAAATGAAGTATTCATTATAACTATTCCTTTAGTCAAAGGGCCTCTACAATTGGAAAAGACCACCAAAGTGGAAGACATTGGAAAAGACCACCAAAGTCGGAGACTGGTTCCTTTTTGAGCAGTTTACTACATAGGTAGGGCACTCATGTCTTACATGAGATGTGACCAAGACTCATGACAATATGTAGGACATGTGAAGCATAGGGGGGGATTTACTTACCCATTAGGTCTCATGAGATTAGATCTCACTAGATGGTTTCAAGATGTGTTTTGTCAACCTAGTCCAAATATAAATGACTCAAGATGGCAATGAATATTTCTTTCTCTTGTTATGAAATGAAGAACACAGAAAAATGTAAAACTTGGCGTGAATTACATAATCATGTTAATCATTGAGTTTTTGAATGAATTTTTTGTTTGAGGCCATAACTAAGGGAGCATATATCATAGCTTGGCCCGACTCACTAACCTAAGGAATCTTGATAGCTTGGCTAATGACCATTACAGATTACCTAAAACGAAATCAATCTATGAATAGATTGACTCATTATAGAAATACCAACATTAACAAAGTAATATAGATTTTCTATTCATGGAAAATATCTTGAATCTTAGTGTTGATTCTTAGTGTAAATGTTTGCTAGCAAACACTTTGAACCTAGTTTATAAGGATTTTGTCACTTGTGATTACTTATTTTTAATAATATTTCTTTAAGACTCTTGTACACTACGAAATTGTGTTAAAAAATACGATGCACTCAAGAAATAAGTGTTCCATATATAGATCCTTGTTCTTGAACTACAATCATACAATATGACACTAGATTATTCTTTGTTAAGCAAAATGTCATATTCACTCTATGCAATTCAATTCCATCTTACTCATGGTTGTTTATATTTGATAACAAAATGAATTCTACCTTTTTGCAAGATTGTTTTTAGTTCTTTTCCTTTTCCTTTAAAAATCAACAATGCCATAATACTAGTAAATTACACCAACACACAAAATTTTGTAAATATCAACATCCCTAAAATAAAAGTAAATATATTTCTATATACTACCAAAGATCCCAAATGATGAATAAATCAAAGGGATGCAAGAAAATGTCATAAGGTATCTACAAAACTAATAAAAATAGAGCTTCAAATGGAACTTTATGCCTTACTAGTCAATGGATTGGATATGTTATTATGTGGTTAATGGTTAATGTAGCTATGTGCTTGTGTAAAAAAATTTCAATACAGATTCTTGAAATTTATATGGAAAGGTGAAACTTATAAACTATATGGATTTTAAGCATTAACTAACAAAATAATTACTTCACAATGAAAGAGAAATAGTAGAACAATGACCAAACTATCATGGTTTTCCTCTAGAGAGTAAGAGCGACAAGTGGATAGAGTTGGGGGTATAGAGAGAGAGAGAGAGAGAGAGAGAGAGAGAAATAGATTCTCTCTTGGTTACCAAGAGATTTCCACAAGGTGAACAATTGAGTACTTTGGGTAGGTTACCAACCAAAATCATATGGAACTGGGCCTTTGTTACTGGTTGTAGATCTACTTATATTGTTGCTTGAGGTCCTACATGGACATGGCCGAATATGGCCCTGTCCATGTACATTGACATGCCTAAATTCGAGCATGTCCCTATACATGGGCAGGGCCATATTCATCCCTGTCCATGGACAGGGATAGGTCCAAATTCGGGTCTGCCCCTGTACATGGACAGGGTCGAATAAGGCCCTATCAACATTCTAAACTCAAATTTTTAACTAAAAATTTAAATTTCTAAAATTTAAACATTTAAACATATTTGAAATTCGACCCGGTTTAAAATTTGAAAATTCAGCCCGGCTTAAAAATTGAAAATTCTGCCCTGTTTAAAAATTGAAAATTCTACCCTGTTTAAAAATTGAAAATTTGGACTTGTTAAAAATTGAAAATTCTTCCCTATTTAAACATATTTTAATCATGATTAAAAATTAAAAATTTAAATTTATTTGAACATAAGGGACAGAGCCATACTCGACCCTATCCATGTACAGGTACATGCCCGAATTCGGGCATGTCACTATACATGGACAGGGTCGAATAAGGACCTGTCAAAAATAAAAAATTAACTTCTATATTATTTAAATAGAAATTTAAAAATTAATCCACAAATAGAAATTTTAAATGCCAAAATAACTTTAACTTCTAAATTCTAAATTCTACAAGGACGGGCCGGTTTAGTTTTATTTTTCAAATTATGCAATTTCTGCTTTGTTCTTTGCCTAACAATTATTTTATTTCGTTTTATGTTTTGATAGCAGATCGAGGTTTTATTTGACGAGATTAAAAAAAAATTTGGTTTGTTTTTTCACAGTAAAAATTGGCCCGAGTACATGGACATAGGGTACCTAAAGGGCGTTTAAGGTATATTGTAAATTGGCATGGCCATTTGGCCCTGTCCATGTATAGGTACATGCCCGAATTCAGGCCTGTACCTGTACATGGTCAGGGCCGAAAGAAATCTAAATAAAAAATTTAAATCCTAATTTATAAACTAAATTTTCAATTGATAAAAATTTAAATCCTAATTGATAAAAATTTATAAACTAAATTTTCAGCTTTGTTGTAAACTTCAAAATTTATATACATGTAAACATTATTGACAGGGCCATATTCGGCCCTGTCCATGTACAGGTATAGGCCCGAATTCGGGCATGTACCCGTACATGGACAGGGACGAATATGGCCCTATCAACAATCTAAAACACAAATCTAAATTCTAACTAAAAATCTAAATTCTAAACAAATTTAAATTCTAATCTATAATCTAATTTTAATATAAGCATACCTGAATGTTGAATGTCATTCACTGCTCCAACGTCCACAACACCACCATTGTTCCAACGTCCACCACCCGTCCCACTGCACCAAACGCCCCCAGCAAACACCAGTACAAACCTCAAACGACAACAAGCTATGAACTCTTCGCACAAACGAAAAATGACAAACGACAAACGGAAAACGCTCTTTGCACAACCTCTCTAGCAACAAGCTATGAACTCGCAAAAACTATGACAGGTGCGATGTGCAGGTAATATATAAACATTTGTTTGGCCGAAAGACATTTCGGCCGAAAAAACATTACCGGATAAAAAATATTTGTCTGGCTAAAATTGTACACGAAAATTGAGGGAGTCGTCAGATTTCCGTTTGATTTGATGTTCAAAGGTTTGGCCGAGAGGTGTTTCAGCTGAAAAATAACACTTTCGGCTGAAAACAAAAATTAGTTCGGCCGAAAAAATGATTTTCGGAATTTTGGAGACCCGGTTGTCACGAAAGTGTAACCCACCTTCATGATTCTACCCAATATCTACCCCACAAATTCCCATGATTACACTGGATGTCTACCATGAGCACACACTGCGAATAAAATTTTATGAAGGGGATCTGAGAATGTATATTTGGCAATGATGGTGGAGGAGGACGACATGGAAAGAGGCATAGTTGGAAAATCACTACACAAATGATGGCAGAATAGTTAGCATGGTTGACATAATGATGGTGGAATAGTTAGCAAGCATTAGAATGGAAAAAGCACTACACAAATCACACGAGGACCATTGCAAAAGAAAGATGGCATAAGCAGTGCATCAATATGTCAGGAGTTGAATGAATGGATATAGATGCCCCTGAGCCATTTACAAGTCTCCATCAAACATAGGATCCATAAGGGGGAACACTTTATGTCCTAGTTATACCATTATTTACGAGGATAATGACATTTTTCTCAAACGTGTATTGAGAAGTTATATCATTGTAAATTTTAACCATTGGAAAAAAGCAGCAAAGTTGCTTATACTTGTATTTTGAGAATGTTTTAAGATAGTGAGAAGTTTATATTATTATAAATTTTAACAAGTAGAAACAAACAGTAAATTTGTTTATATTTGTTTCTTGAGAATGTTTTAAGATAATAGTTTAAATAGGTGGAAGGTTTTAAGATAATAGTTTAAAAATAGGTGGAAGGTTAAAGTATATTCCAACCCTTATAGTCCCATGGGATAGCACAGTTGGTGAGACATGCACACACTCTTTCAATACAGGGAGAGGTCACGAGTTCGAGCCTAGTGTCCCTGGGGCTGCGGTTTAGCACCCATACCAGCTACGAAGTGGGTAATGTTGAAAAAAAATATTCCAACCCTTATAGAGTATTCTTGGGTAACTTTATTGTAAATTGTATCTTGTATGGAGTATTTATTTTTTTCAATCAATAGGTTGAAGCAAAAATGCATGTTTTTATGTGCAAGTTGAATAAAATTCACAGCATGAAACAAAAATAAGTAAACATTTAAACACTAATAAAGAAGCTAGATGTCAATTTTTAATATATGAACAAGGAAAAATAGAAAATAGACATATTACCAAAATAAATAGAACTTAGGCACATAAGAAAAATGCAAAAGACAAATTACCATGGTAATTAATTTCTATAAACAAATAAAGAACAAATTGACATCAACCAATTGAATATTACAGACATTTGTTATGGGAAACATGTCTCTTATTATTTAGAGACAAAGTGTGACCATGAACACATATATATTAAAAAACACCGTGCAAGTATCCAAGGAAAAAAAAAATGCATATATCTAACAGAGGGAAGTAAAGAAGTACAAACGCATGCCATCTAGTAAGTGAAATTCATAGAACTAAATTTATAACACAACATATTTATTGAAAAATAAGTTGTCAAGCAGTTAGAATTCATAGACTTGAGTGTGAATACCTTTTTTTATTGAAGTTTTTTTTTTTGCAAAATTCAAAGAAGGTAAATCTCATTTTTTTGCATCTTTTTCTATTTCAAGTATTGTATTGCCTGATTCAGTATAAATTTTCCATGAATGCTAAAGTCACGTAGCATGTAGATAACATTAGATTTTTGTTTCAGGTAATCTTCATATGATAATGTTGTTAAATTTGGTAAAAGGTTTCTTAAGATATCATGTGTAAGAGAACATGATACTTTTGTATCTCCTATATTGACTATGTTGCACTTTAACCGATGTGAATAGTTTAACGAGGTTTCATCTTGATATTTGGGACAATGCAGCATTGTTCCATGTACTGATCTAAAAAATTCTACAGCTAAATTGCATATTGAATATATTGGTTTGTCCACTCGAGCAATAGTCTCAAATCTTTGAAAGGTTTCTTTATTGTTAATGGTCCAATGTATGTTGATTGGTCTGTGCGTAGTGTGTTAGAAGTTGTCTCTTTTTGTTTGACAATGTTTCTGAATAACAAGATGGGAAATTATTTCTTTGAAAGATGCTCCTCAATGAAAGTAAATTTTGTTGTGAATGTTGGAAATAATTGTAGCAACACTTTCAACAAGGCACATATTAATTTTCTTTTTTGCTATAGAAAATAGATGCAAGGGAAATAACTTTTTTGCAATCTAAGTGCTTGTATGGAAACACTCTTACCATTGCCTTATCATTTTATGAATTTCCATCCTTGATTTCCAAGGTATATTGTGTCCCTAGTTTTTTTGAAGCATTGACAATTGCACCTATTGTTCCAAGTGCATATTATTTTGTTGCTTCTAAAAGTATTTTGATTGAAGTTTTTGGTATGAAGTTGTATTGCTGACAAACAGGGGTTATGTTTTATATGCTAGTCTCTTGATCTACTAGCAAGATACATTCAGCTTATCCATGATCGTAACTAGTTTGGGGTAAAATTTTAAAATTCGTAATACAAATGTCTTTTCATGGTACAAATTTTTATTGGTGTTGATCAATGAAATTATTACAGACATTCAAGGTTAATGTCATCTCACGTTTGGCATCTGTTAAATCTGCTCGCAAAATCCATTTGACTTTTTTGATTTGTCAAGTATTGTTGTGTATGTAACAACAATACCGCCATCAAAGACTTGTCCAGCTTTGCAACTAGTCCACTCTCCAATAATGATTGGGGTGGAAGCTCCTGCTTTGTTCCTATCCATGGGAAGCAAATAGAACTTAGCTAACAAATGACAAAAGAAGATCTTTGAATTCATATTTCACAATCTCTACATCTTCACTTCTAACTCGAATGCTCCTATTTCGTTATATTTTCCTTCGATGTTTCTTCTCATGATATTTCTTCTCATGTTGTTGTGTGTCAAACAATATTTTTTATACCACAACAATGTCGACAAAGCATAAACATATAGCATGGAGAAAATTATATGCTAGCAAGATGCCAAAGGGGACAATTTAGCTATGATTATACTATAATTATATTTGTCAAAAATAAAAAAATTGTTTGCTAGCTTGTTCGTGACCTGCGGGAGTAGCCTATGGTTGAGAAAACGCAACTCAAGGGAATCTAAGCTGTCAAAATCACCCGGGGATCACACCCGGCCTGAGCCACACCAACCCTTAACATGGTTGGATTTTTTGTCCCCGCAGGTTTCGAACCAGTGACTTTAACATCACGGAGTGCCTTAACAACACACTCTGTCACCGACTGTCCTACACCTCGGGGACTGTTTGTCAAAATATTTTTGAAAATAGCTAAAGAGGACAATTTGAAGTGAACAAATTGATTAGGCAAGTCAAATTTTTAACAAAGGAACCGATATGAGGTTGTTGCATGTTGTGTGTCAACTAGCAATCGTCAAAAAACAGACAAGTAACGCCAATGTTGTAGGATGTATAACCTATTGTGTTGTTATCAAATGTTTAGCCATAACATCAATCTTCAAGGTTCAAGTCTTAACAAATGACATTTGCTGTCAAGAAAATGAAACATGGTAGAAGCAACAAAGATTTCTAATATGCAGTTAATTGCTCAAGCTTCCTATGTGGCACAATGAAAAAGTAGCTCGTGTCTACATGGCTAATGGTGTTATTTCTACTTTAAGTTTGATCCCAATGGGATTTGTGATTCAAATAAAATAAGGGATTTGGTCATCTAGACTCCAAATGGAAATCGCTTGGCAATTTTGTACCAAGCCACTTGGGATATAAAAGTAGATGGGAAATAAACTAGTAGCATGGTAACATGGAAGACTTTGGACATAAAAGCACATTCATGCTGCAAATCATCTTGCCAAACGTATCATTTTTCTATATCTTTTATATTATATGTTCTACATTCTTCAAATGTAAAATTTGTAAATTAATACAGTTTGTTTTACATAAAACATTAGTATACTAGAAGACCATGCTTGTAAGTTAAAAGACGTCTTATATTGTTACTTGCATTTATGCACTCTAAATATAAAAGGATTGAAAAAGCAAAGGTGATGAATCAGAAACAATATTGTAAAGTAGACTGAGATCTATTTTTTGAAGTCTCAATTTGACATATGCAAAGGGGATCTTCCAAGTATTGTTGTGTCTCTAGATTTTAAATACAAGTGTAGATGCCTTTGTCAAAAAAAAAAGTGAGCCATCTCTACATGGTTGATTACTACTAATGTGATCTCAAGGTCATCAAGTTGATCTACTATTAAATTTTATTATTTCTCTCTACTAAGTTTCCAGATGATGGGCTAACATAAGACATAAGAGATCTTTTTTGTTGTCCTAGAAAAAGCTAACACAAAATGAATTTTAGCAGTTATGAGGAGCAATTTTGAAAATCTAGTCCACTAGATATCGTGTAACAAATAGTCTACACGTCTATATAGTAATAAGATGAAAATGCAGAAAGTGTGTAGTTTTAGCTATTCTAGTAGACAAACTCAAAATAAAATACCATGTACGCAAGAGTGTATGTACCTACAGGTGCGCTATATTTCAATTCCTTTGCTCAAAGATCAAGCTTGCTTGCAAGTTTGTTGTTATTTTAACTACACATGTAGTCAAAACTGCATATTTTTCATATATATATTTTATCAGGAAAATGTGAATTTTCTAATCAAGAAAGAAAGAATAAAAGAAACATAGCATTAATTTATCAAAAAATAAGAAAGAGCGCTTTACCTTAAAAAACCAAATTCATTTGTGTTTGTGATCATGTTTTGGAACTTCATTCTTGATATAAATGTGCATGTGAGAATAAAGTTCAACATAATGAGGGTCTCTAGATTTGTTTGAATATGAAACAACAAAAAACTGGCATTCTAAATGTAACTTGTGATTCGGAGCAGAAAATTATCTTTAAAGTGGAAAAAAATATAAGTATTTATGTTCAATGAAACTATGAAACGGATACAACTATATTGTTTTTCTATAACTTTCAAGAAGGATGTTACTATGATCTCAATTTGACTTAAATTGTAGTAAAGTATGAATCGTGTCATCTTCGGTCGAATATGCTTCTGATACATGAACATTCAATAACAGATTTCTCTTTTCGTAAAACCCTATGTGTTATTTATTGCATTTCTAGTGAATGCATATATTGTTGCAACAATATGCTTGTTTGATTCTTTATTTTCATTGTTTGTTAAGTCTCATTTTGTTCAAGTTTGTAATGATATCTATATCTTTTTGACATATCATGATTTTCAATTCATAGCACTTGACCTCATCTTGACAAAAATGTATATGGATTTTTTTGTTTCTTGATCACTCGTTCTCCAAATATCATTGAATCCCTTATAGGAGTGTCTGGTACATATCTCTAGGAAATATTAAGTCAACGTCACCAAAGTAGGATGTCGGTGTTAGCTTTATTTGTCATAGACGTTTGTCAATTTTGTATAAGAATCTTGCTTCTATTAGAGATGCCTCATCAATGAGTATAACACGAAATTGTTAAAAAAAATTGTTAATGTATCCAACTCTTAAGTGTTTAATGGAACTTAAACATTGTTTTTCCTACATATCTAGTCATGAGACATCTCAATGCTAGTGCATCATAGAGAATTTCTACATTGTAGAAACAAACTAGTGATTGGAGTAATGCATAGCTACACTCCAAAAAGTTTGTGGCATTATTCATCATAAACAAGATACATTGTATTGATTATTTTTTTATTTTCTCTATTTCAAAGCTATAGTGCCCTAGTCCAGGCTTCTTGTTTTTGTTAGTTTATTTTCCTTTTGTCAAAGAAAATAAAGATGGAGCTAGATTTATTCAAGTTTTAACCGTGTGGAAATTAGTTCCTTAGGTTTTCTCAGGTTCAAAGTTATGTCGTCATTATTTATGTTTGAAGCTATAATACCTTGGTCTAATTCTTTCCTTTTTAAGTTTTTTATTTGTTGTCAAAGAGAATAGATCAGTTTTGTGTATTTTATTGGCTATGTTTTTGGTTTCATGATATATGTACTTTGAAACATATGAAATTCATTAACTTTGTTGTCTAGGAAAAATAGGTGAAATGCAAATAGTTCTTTTTCATAGTAGTGGCTTGAAATATCTAGAGAATCGATTTCGATCATGAAATAGTATGTCATAGTTGTCTCTAGACAAGTTCAAGTTGAAATGCAACTAGATTTTCATTTGACCTTGTGACCAAACATTTATTGGCATTTTTTGTGAATTTAGTGTGCAATGCACGGAAAAATATCGCCCCATAGACCTAAAATATTTCCCCATAGACGTCTATCACCTAATTCTATGACAATTGATGCTAATCTAGACATTTTGTTCAAATGTTCTTCTAGTTTACTAATAGTATGCACTTCTATCAGTGAACACATATTTAGCTCAAGTTGATAAGATGCAATTTCCTTTGTATCTTCTTTTTGCAAATATGTTTTAAAGTGTTCTATTGTACCTTTTCTAATTCATATTCATGTGTATCTAAAATATAGTAGGACTTCCAATCCATTAAAAGAAGAGTTTTCTAGAACACATACAAGATTTTCTAAGCTACACAAGCAATAGTTTTCTAATAGAACATTAATTTATATTGTTGATTGTTGTCTTTTTCTTTTCATTTTATATCTTTTTCACAAGTCACCAATGTATTCCCTATAATGTCTTACAATACCTGGTCTTCTTTGTGAAATTACAATATGCCAAAACCATTAACAATTTGATATATTTAAAAATAAAATGCAGTCAATAATAAGATAAAAATTGGCAAATCAAAGTCACCTCACACCTCCAGGCAATGAAACACGCAATCATTTCAAAAAAAAATCGTTGTTTTTTACAATTCCAATGTTTAACTTAAGCAAAAAAAAAAATCGATCAAGGAACTAATGCCAAGGAAATGCAAAGTTGAGGGCCAAGTGATTAGAATATACCTAGCCTTGCACAAGTATAATAATTTGTAAATGCAATATTCTTACAGATAGGGTACACGCCTATATAGTCATAGCCACACAATATTCAAAAAAAAAATATTTGATTCGAGATAATATATACAAAGCTAGAGGAATGCAATGCTATACAAAACTTTCTTAAAAGTGTATGTACCTATATGTGTTGGAGACCATAATCTTATTAGTCCCTGCCGGAAGGCCAAGGGCAGGGACTATAGTGATGAGTTCATCGCTGACTTTCAATTAGTTGAAGGTTGACTTCGAAATTTTTGTAAAAATGCTAATGTTTAACATAGGAAATTTATATACTTAATTTTTTTAATAAAAATTTTATGGATTTGTCACAATTTGATTGGCTGGGAAGTTTGAAGTCTTATTGCCGGCTTCGCTTCTTCCCAGGCCAATTCTCGCTGCTTTCATAAATGATTTCCCTATAGTTTCATAATGTATCAAAGCCGTTCAAAGCACGTTATATCTCCACGTGGCCCCAGGATGGCGACCCATTTACCGAGACAAGATACAGCAGCCGATATTTTCTTTTGAAAATCATCAGATAACCATTAAATAATATAAATGTCTATAAAAAAATCCCACCGCCTCCTCCCGTATTTATTGTGCTCCGTCAGCTTCAACACGAGATTCTAATTAAATTATGTTCTACGTTCCTGGGGCATTATTATTGGAAGAAAGCTCTCTGGGAAGCTTCCGAAATCGCTGGATGGGATTTGGATGCGTTTTACCAGTAAGAATCAATAATAGCCATCTTTATTTGGACCTCGATCTGGTGCTGCTGATTGTCATTTTATTTTTCCTCTTATAGTTCTTTGTTGACATGATCCGAACATTTTGTTTAAATTTGTAGATAATTAGATTTCTGACTCTACCTTTTAAATGTTCAGTGATGAGGGGAAGTTGTTGGAGAAGATAGTAAATAGAGTATTCAAAGAGGTGAAGACAAGAGAAGTTGCAAAATACCCAGTCAGGCTGTATGAAGTTGTGGAAGATTTTGAGAGAAGCATAGCCGAGTTTGCGCATGAGAGAAAGAAGAATGCTAAACTTGTGGCAATAGTGGGAATGAGCAGGTCTGGTAAAACAACTCTGGCCAAGCAATTGTTCCACCTCAAACACTCTGCATTCGATGCCTCGAGTTTTCTATTTTGTGTGCACAAAGCATCTGCAAAAAACTTGTTACCAACTCTCCAAAGAAAGTTGTTACAAGACTTGCTGGATCTCGATCACAAAATCGACAGCACGAGTCAGGGGAAGGAGATTCTCAGATCTTGTTTTGCAACAGTTGGAATGACTTCTAGGTTTCTTATCATTTTAGATCACGTTGATCATGATGATCAAGTAGATGCTCTCCTGGTGGAAAATCTTCTTCGATCTGATAGTATGATATTAATTACGTCCCGTGACAGGCACCTGTTTGAAAGCCGCCCCGAAACCATACTCTATGAAATGAAAAGAATGAACAAAAACCATGCCAGAGAGCTCTTTTGTTCGCACGCCTTCCACGGGCGCCCCGCAGTTAGAGGATTTGAAAATTTAGTGGAATGCTTCTTCAGCGCGTGTGCTGGCTTACCTTTATGGCTCATAGTGTTCGGTAAACTTTTTTCTGTAATATTTGAAAGCTATGTATGGCAATCAGAACCACATAAGTTGTCCAGAGGATTCTATGAAGAAATAAAACCGAGACTTCAAAACACAATTGCAGGCTTTTACATCTACCCGAGAAATACGGTCGTACAGATTTTATGGAATGCTTTGCGATGGAACAGTGAGCCGGGCGTTCAAACCCTTGAATACAGGAGCTTTATTGAAGTAGAACATAGACAAACCCTACCCCTAAGAATGCATGATCTCTTCCAAGATTTAGGAAGGTACGTAGCAGCTGCTGATCAAAATGTTCCCTGGCGTCTATGGAACCTCCTGGATACAAACCCTTCGGTATAGTTCTCGCCTCAACCCTAAGTTTCTTAGTAATTAATATATTCGATACCTTAAAATTTGAGCTTACAGTTTAGATTTATTTAAAAGTTTTGAGAAAATTTCAGATTCCAGGTTTTAGTTTATTTAAAAGTTCTTGGGACAGTATGTTGCTATGGCTTCAAATTCAATTCAACTACTTGCAACACAATTTTTACACTGTTTTTTGCGTCTGATGGCTTGCCCTTATCGCTCAAGGTGTTAAGAGGACATTTTGGGGGGATATTTGAGGAAAAAGAATGGGATTTCGAACAGCGGAACTTATCCAAAGTACCGAATAAAGAAATGAAGCTCAAATTTCAAATAAGTTATGATGTACTGGACAGGGATGAAAAAACAGTGGTCCTTTCAGAGGATGCTCAAGACGCTTTTCTGGACATTTGCTCTTTTTTTCGTGGTTGGGAATGGGAGACAGTCGTTTCTATTGTGGGGGAGGAAGTACTCCTTACCCTCGCACAAAGAGATCTCGTGGCAAGAGTCTTTGGCGTAGTAAAGGTGTGCGAAATGGCAGTACAAAGCAGTTCTAAGGTGAGTAAAATGCCTCTGAGTCACAACCACAGAGGACCTGTCTTTTGTTCTTGAACAACAACAGGTATGCCCTGCCTTCACTCTTTCGGAAGTTTCAACAGTTATATTGATATATTTGTTTGATAATATAAACGTCTCTGATTTTATGTAGAATGTTGGTGAAATAAAAGGGATATGGTTAATGGATAATAAAGTTCGATTTGAACTAGCAGCGGAAAAA
>JASDQU010108501.1:4689-19082 GCA_032191745.1 Picea mariana | reverse complement strand
GCTTCTTCGGTCATCAATACAACCTGCCCAATCTGCATCTGTGTAGGTAATAAGTGATAGATCTTTTCCTTTTGGATACCATAATCCAAACTCTTATGTTCCTTTGAGATATCTAAAGATCCTCTTTACTGCTAATACATGTGATTCCTTTGGTGCTGCTTGAAATCATGCCACCTGTCCAACTACCTGCATTACATCTGGTCTAGATGTTGTTACATATAGTAGGCTGCCAATCATTGACCTATATTGCCTCTGATCTGTAGACTTTGAATCATCATCTTTGCTCAACTTACAACTGGTTTGCATGGGAGTGATAATTGGTTTGCAATCTTCCATTCCGAACCTCTTTAGCATTTATCTGATATACTTGGTTTGAGAAATAAAAATTCCTTGGTTGCTTTGACGTATCTGAAGTCCCAGAAAGAAGGATAGTTCTCCAAGTAACGACATTTCAAATTCACTCTGCATGTCTTTTGAAAATTTCTGGCTTAACCTATCATCATCACTACCAAAATAATATCATCAACATAAACTTCAATTAATAAAATATTACCTTGACTTACCTTGATGTAGAGGTTGTTGTCTGCACTTCCTTTTCTTAACCCTGCCTGTTGCAGATACTTATCCAGTCTGGAGTACCATGCTCTAGAAGCCTGTTTTAGACCATACAAGGCCTTCTTTAATTTACACACATAGTCTGTATTCTCTGAAAACTGAAATCTTTCTAGTTGTTCAATGTAGACTTCTTCTTCAAGTTCCCCATTCATAAAAGCTGATTTTACATCCATCTGATATACTTTAACATTTTTGGAGAATGCATAAGCTAAAATCAAACAGATTGCTTACATTCTGGCAACTGGGGCAAATGTCTCTTCAAAGTCGATTCCTTCAATCTGTGCATATCATTTACATACCAATATAGTTTTGTTCCTTGTAACTTGTCCATCTTCATTCAATTTATTCCTGAAAACCCATTTTGTGCCGATCACATTCTTATTCTTTGGTCTTAGAACCAATTCTCAAGTGTCATTTTTCTTTATTTGATCCAATTCTCCATCCATGGCCTTATTCCAAAATTCATCCTTGTTGGGTTCTTCAAAACAGTTTGGTTCGATTGTATATAAGAGTGCTAGGTGTGTTTGTTCTGGTGAACGGATTTTTCTTCTAGTCTCAACTCCTGCATCTTTGTTTCCAATAATCTGATCTGACGGATGATTCTTCTGTGCTCGTTTGTTAGGTGTCTTTGGAGATACTTGTTGAACTTGCTCTTCTACTTCTGTCGGATTCTCTTCATCTTCATCTTCCTCTTCTTCTTCTTTTTCATCTTCTTCTTCAAAAAGTTGTTCCATTGATTTGTTTTCTTCTTTGTTTGATTCTGGTCTGTCTGTTTCATCAATTGTTACATTGATGCTTTCCACAACTTTGTTTAATCTTAGATTGTAACACTTGTATTCTTTCCATGTACTTGAGTAACCAACAAGTATTCCTTTGTCCACATGAGATTCAAACTTTCCCATTCTTCCATCTTCTCTTTTGATGTAGCATTTTCTTCCAAAAACTCTGAAGTGCTTCACATTTGCTGGTCTTCCCTTCCATAGCTCGTAGAGAGTTTTATCAGTGTTGTTTCTGAGCATTACTCTGTTTTGAATGTGAACTGTTGTATGCACTGTTTGTGTCCAAAAAATATCTGTCAAATTTGAATCCATTATCATTGTTCGATCCATTTCTTGTACTGTCCTGTTCTTTCTTTCAACAACTCCATTCTGTTGAGGTGTCCTAGCGAAGGAGAATTGTCTTTTTATTCCATGATTGTTGCAGTAGTCCATAAATTCCTTTGAAATGAATTCTCCTCCATTATCCGATCTTAAGCATTTGATTCTTGAATCCATCTAATTTTCAACCATTTCCTTATAGATCTTGAAATTTTCAAAAGCTTCTGATTTGTTCTTGAGAAAGCAAACTGCAGTCATTCTTGTATAATCATCAACTAATAACATAAAGTATCTCTCACCTTTTAAGCCTTTTGTTGTAGTTGGTCCAACTAGATCAGTATGCACAATTTCCAGTGGTTTTGTTGTTGAATATTCATTTGATTTGAACCCGGTCTTTGTTTGCTTTCCTTGTTGGCAATGCTTGCATAAAGTGTTGGCTGGTTTCGTGATCTGGGGCATTTCTCTGACTGCTTCTCTTTTGCTGACTTTGACAAGGTTATCAAAATGTATGTGACCCATTCTTTTGTGCCATAGCCAACTTTCATCTTCCTTTCCTAGACAACACTTTTCATTTCCAATTTCGCTTAACACATATATGTTGCTTGAAGTTCTTGCAGCTGTAGCGACCAATTTCCCTAAACCTTCTTTTCTTATCTCACACTTTTATGAATCGAAAGTAACTTTATGACCTTGGTCACACATTTGACTCACACCTAAAATATTATGTTTCATATATTTTACTATTAGAACATTTTATGCCTTTTCATTCTTGTTCCCAATTCGGACTATGCCTTTTCCAATGATTTTGGATGAATCATTATTTCCAAAGGAAACTGGTCCATCTCTTTCCTCTCATAATGTAAGAAAATTGTCTCTATCACCTGTCATGTGTTTTGAACATCCACTGTCAACATACCAACCACGTTTCTTCTGTTTCGCTTGTAGAGTGACTGTGCATTCTTCATTGCTATACTGATCTTGCTTTCTTATCCATGTCATTTTCTGAGGTTCTTGTTTGTGACTCTGTTGAGGTTCTTTACGAGGGACCTTCATTCTGCAATTTTTGGCCATGTGTCCAAAATTGTTACATTTGTAACATTCCACTTCAGTGCTCAAGGATTCAAACCTGTTGTAACTTCTTCTATGTGTTTCACTAGGTCTTCTTGAATAACCCCTTTGTGTATGGCTCTCAAAGTAGTTATTGTTCCTGTTGTTAGCTCTGCAATTTACAGCTTCATGTCCAAAATTATTACAAGCATAACATAAACCAAAAAATATAGTTTGATACCTAGTAGTTGAAGATCTTATGAAAGGAGGTGCTCTTATGAATCCTTCTTCTTCTTGAGGCCTATCTATCTGTTGTTGATTCTAAAATCTGAATCTTCTCGGTGGAGGAGTGTCCCTAAAATCTTCCTTGTATATCTTTTTATCCCCTTTGATTGTTTCTGCATAACTTTTTGGATTTGTTTCTTGCTCTATTGTTTTGGAGCTTGATCCCTTTTCTGTCTGATTGTATCCAAGTCCGAACTTGTCAAGATAAGATTTTTGACTGCTAATAATGTCATCCAGAACTTTTGAGCTATTCTGCATATTTTTCTTTTGAATATCTTTTCTTAGTGTGACAATCTCTGCTTCTAGGTTTCCAATGATCATGTCCTTTCCTTCTAGCTGTTCTTTGAGTGCTTCTTCAATTCTTTTATCTTCTTCTATTTGAATCTTCAATTTTGTAATCATTTGTTCTAGTTCTTGAGTGTCTTTTTTCTTATCTAGTTATGCTTGTAGTTTCTTGTTTTTCTTATTTTCTCTTCTGATAACTTCTATGGCACTCATTAATTCTTCTCGGAAGTCAACTTCTGCCTCTTGAATTTCTTCTTCATATTCTTCTTCGGAGTCTTCTTTATCAAAGTCTTCTACTGCCATGAATAGAACTCTCCCTGTTTCACTATCACTGACTTCATCTTCATCTGATGATGAGATGTCTTCTTTGGTGAAAAAGTTTTTCTTGAAAAATTTCTTTATAGTTCTTTTACCTTTATATGTCTGTCTGCCTTTTGAGTAACCTTCATCATTTCTCTTTTTCTTATGAGGACATTTGTTAGCAAAATGACCAATACCATCACAATTAAAACAAATTAAAGGAAGCTTACCTATGTACCTACCGTTGGTTCCCTTGTTTGGTCTTTTGACGAAGTTGGACACTTCTTCATCATCTTCTGAGACGTCATTGCTGCTGCTGTATTCTTCTTGTTCATTTTTCTTTTGCTTTGATCTTTTGGATGATTTGAAGGCTGCTTCTTTTACATCTGGATTTTCATGTTCAATTCTCATCTCATATGTTGTGAAGATTGCATGCAGTTCGTCCATGCTTATTGAGTTTAGATCCGATCTTTCTTCTAGTGTTGATATCTTAGGGTTGAATCTCATAAGAAGAGATCTTAGTACCTTTTGAACAATTACAAATTCTTCAATTTCTTCTCCCAATCCTATGATTGCATTCACTGTGTCATCGACTCATAAGAGGTAGGCTACGATATCTTCATCTTCCTTCATTTTTAGTTGTTCGAACTGACCTCTATAAGTTTGAATCTTTGCTGCTTTGAATTTTGAATCCCCTTCATAAATATTTCGAAGCTTGTCCCAAATCTCTTTAGCAGATTTACAATGTGCAACTTTGGTGAATACTGTATCACTGAGACCATTCAAAAGTGCATTTATGGCTTTGGAATTATTCTCACTGAGTTTCACTGCTTTGTCATTTGTTGGTGGAACTGTTGGTGCTGTGTATCCACCTACAATTGATTGCCAAACTTGAAATCCCTGTGCCTGTATATATGCCTTCATCCTTATGCTCCAAAAAGCATACTTTTGTCCATCAAATTGTGGTATTCCATTTTTATACGAGTTGTTACTCTCCATGATCTACCTTTCAATGGTTAAACTGATTTCTGAAGGAACCTGCTCTGATACCAATTGTTGGATTACTGAGAAGGGGGGTGAATCAGTAATAGCGTAATTATAATCCTTTTTCTTCAAATGTTACATCAATGTAGAATTATTATCCAATAATGAGCAGCAATAAATAAACAATCACACACATACACAGTACACCAGTGTTTTACGTGGAAACACAAATCGGGAGAAAACCACGGAATGTTTTTTCTTATATGTCTTGAAGAATTACATTCATTAGAAGCACCAACTTTCTTTGTTTTCTAGCTGCAACTGGAAGGAGGCTCCAACCCCCTATTTTCTCAGGCTACAACCTAAGGGAAGCTCCAACTCCCCAAATCTCTGGCTACAACCAGAAGGAAGCTACAACCCCCAATGTTCTTCGGCTACAACCAGAAGGTGGCTACAACCACTTGTCCTTGCCCCGTCCTGCCACCCTGAAGTAGAAGTATGATGGAACCATTGTCACACTATCACTGTGAGATATACCACTGTAAACTTGTACCAATAAATCTGAACCATGGATCAACCATGCATCAACTTGTACCTCAACCTGTAATCAACATGTACCATAAACAAGTGCATCAACCATGTACCAACATGTAATCAACATGTACCATAAACAAGTGCATCCAACCATGTACGAAGTATGTACCAATCATGTGTCAACTAATCATCAACTATGACTCATCAATATGTACCAACATCATCAACTATACACCTCATGTATGTGCGCCAACTCATCAACTTTTTGTCTCAACCATGTACTCAACATGTACCACAACCAAAATCCCTCATCAATTTCATCATCCAAATCTGATGTGTACCTCTGTAATAGACCTGGTGTATATGATCACATTCCTGCATACCTTCCTTAACTTTAAAAACAAGAGACTAGCATTTTCATCAAACTTTTCTTTAGTCTCACATGCCTAGTTTTGGATTAGTCAACAACCCTAACTTGAAGTAATCATAACTTTGAACCTGTAATGTATAAGATATGAAATTGATACATAATATTCTTCAGTGTGTTTTATACAATTCCTCCAAGTGTCACTACGTGGAACCTCTCAGAAAAGGAGTTATAGCAAAAATGACATACCTTGTTGAATTATGCCTTATTCTAGAGAGCGACCTTGTAGAGCGTGCCCCGCACAAAATATTTAATGAATTGATCTGAAACTGTTACAAAGAATACTACAAACTGTACCCTAACCAAAAAAAATTGTCTCACTAAATTTGGATCTGTTATGAAGAAGTTATGACGTTTTTACCCGAAACACCTAATTTTGACTAGTTTCGGGACTGGCCACAAACCCTATTTTCCACATAGTGTAACTCCCAAAATACAATGACCCACAAGATAATTTTTTACCACAGATACTTGGATATGTTTTCTCACTTGAATAGAAATTTTAGGATCTGAATCATTATAGAAAAAAAGTTATAGCGAAAATGGTGAGATGACCTGTAAATAACATACCTTAGAAAGCACCATCAAAAGAATTTATCCTTCCTTGCATTTCGGTCTTCTTTTCTTCACTTTCCTCAGAATTTCAGCTTATATATCATTTGGTTACCTCAGACACCTATATATATTCAATATTCTCAAGTGTGATTCAAATGAGAGAGCCTTAGCCTCTTATTTATACTCTCCAAGTAGCTTCCTTAAAAACATCATCTAGGTCACTTGGCCCCACTTTCCTTATTTTAGGGTTGGGTCCACCTCTAATTTCTCCATTAAATTTATTATTGAAATAATTTATTTTCTATTCACTTTGAATTATAATACACTCATCACTTCACTTTATTATTTACCTTTTAAAATCTCTTAAACCACTTTGATTACTTTGACCTTTTGGGGCTTCTAGATGACATATGAGGGTCCTCCAACTTTGTAAGGTCATAACTCTCAAACCGTGAGGAGTTATGTGGCGTTCTACATACCACCAGAAATTGCATGACATGTACTATCCATATAGAATAGAATTATCTGAAAATATATCATAACTCATACCATTACCCATCAAACAAACTTGGGTCCATTACCCAAACCTGGGGCCTCCAACTTCTCATGGCCATAACTCTCTAACCGTGAGGAACTATGTGACGTTCCACATACCACTGGAAATGACATGACAAGCACTATCCATCTAGGATATTTTCCCTGACAAATTCACTTTCTTTCATCTCATTATTCCACAATTAATCATGGATTCTCTTACTCCACAAGGCATCTTCCCGTGAGGGCTTTCACCATAAGGGGACTACTTTGGAGTTCATCCATATTTACTTCTTATCAACCATGACAAAATAATAATGAATCATATTTACATCAAACACTATTGGGTACATTACCCAAACCTTTGTGCTACGGGTCTTTCTTCAAGGATTGACATCAATGACAACCAACCTTAATGAACAACACCGAGGAAAAATGTTGGAAACTACAGCTAGAGCTAAACCCAAGGAACTGCGAGAAGGATGGAAAGAAAAAATAACCTTTTATCCACATATTCAAGCAATTAGGTTGAAAGTATCTCGAGTGTGGATGAAAATATTGCCTGCACATTTGTGCATAAGGAGGTGAATTTGAGTACCCTTCATCATCAGGAAGAGAAGGAGATGGCCAAGCTCTTCAACTTCAAGATTCGGGTCAAGAAGAGCAAGATAGATGATTTATTCAACTCTGGTTCACAAGATAATCTCATAGTAGTGGGTCTGATCAGCAAGCTTGGATTGGGGGTTCACGATCATCCTAGCCCCTAACTATTGGGTCGGGTAATCAAGGATGTAGAGATAAAGGTAATGAAACAATGTAAGATTAAATTTTCTATAAGTGCTAATTTTATTGATGAAGTGGAATTGGATGTAGTACCCCTTGATGTATGTGAAGTAGTGTTTGGAATCCCCTACATGTATATTAGGGATGAAATATTCATGTGGAGAGCCAACCTGTACCTATTGATCAAGGATGGGAATTCCTACATCGTCAACATGCATAAAGGAAAGTCAAATATCTCACTGGTAAGTGCCAACCAAGCCAAGAAGTTGATTAGTTCTAGTAAGAAATATGTTTTTCTTTTATTAAGAGAAAATAATTATGATGATGATTCAATGAGAGTGAAGGAATCCCTGGAGAGGTCTACTAATGAGCTGAAACATTAGTTGGAGGAGTTTCTACTGAAACTCAATATAGAGGAGTGTTCAAGGAACCTAAAGGGATACCACCCAAGAGGGATGTGGAGCACGAAATACAGTTATCTCCAGACTTCCCATTGTCGAATGTTGGTCTATATAGGCAATCTGTTATAGAAGCGAATGAAGTGAAGAAGCAGTTGCAACAGTTGTTGGAGTGGGGTGTGATTCGACCAAGTACCTCACCTTGAGGGTCACCCATCATAATTTCACCCAAGAAGGATGGGACTTGGAGAATGTGTATCGATTACAGGGCATTGAACAAGATTACACTAAGGAATCGGTACCCTCTGCCAAGGATCAATGATCTATTGGACCAGATGCAGCATGCCAAGTAATTCACTAAGTTGGATTTGAAATCAAGATATCACTAGGTATGAGTTAAAGAAGAAGATACTTGGAAGACCTCCTTCAAGACAAGGCAAGGTTTGTATGAGTGGTTGGTTATTCCATTTGGTTTATGCAACTCACCAGCTACAATTATGAGACTAATGAATGATGTTTTACACCCTTATCTGTATTCATTTGTTATTTTTTATTTGGATGATATATTGGTTTATAGCGCTACCTGGGAGGAGAATAGGTTACATCTTATGCAGGTGTTAGAGACTCTGAAAAAGCACCAGTTGCTAGCCAATCTCAAGAAATGTGAGTTTGCTCAGAAATTTTTGGTGTATTTTGGGTATGTGATCAATGGAGGGGAGGTCAAGATAGATCCCACAAAGATGGAGGCCATCATGAAATGACCAATTCCTACAAGTGCCACTGAAGTTAAGAGTTTTGTTGGGGCAACACAATACTTTCAAAAGATCATAGCTTCATTTCAGCAGTAGTCGCACCACTCCACGCCATGAAAGTCAGTGGTAAGAGTTTCCAGTGGGGGAAGAATCAACATAAGGCCTTTGATGAGATAAAAATAAATAATAGTCAAGCACCATTACTTGTGCTACCAGACTTGTAGAATCCCTTCGAAGTGGAGACAGATGCAAGTGGGTAGCCATGGGAGCCATTTTGATGCAAAGAGGAAGGTCAGTATGCTATCATTCTAAAATATTTCATGGGGAAATTCTCAACTAACTTACCTATGACAAGGAACTCTATGCCCTAGTTCAAGTTGTCAAGAAATGAAAGCACTATCTGATGGGAAAGGAGACAATCATCCACACATATCACTAGCCACTACAATATGTGCAGGCCCAAAGTAAGCTAAAATAAACCAGGCATTAGAATTAGATGGGTTTTTTACAACAATTTCATATAGTCATCAAGTATAAGAAGGGCAACACAAATAAGTTGGCAAACATACTTTCACAACCACCCACATTCAAGATTACAACTTTGGGAAATTTGATGCACATGGAGCCTTTTACCCGTGTGTTAGCACTCTGTAATTTCTCAGGCTGAAAAAGAAATGGGTAGAGGTAACTACAAAACCACGTTAGAGTCAAGGATCTAGCCCTCCAAGACTCAGAGAGGGATCTCTCTATATGATTTAGCTTTGTTTGGATTAGAATGTTAGGCTAGTTATAAAGTAAAAGGTTGTTTGTTTGTTTTGAATTGTTTGGTTGGAACAGGGGAAAATGGAATCACAATTCAAAATTGATCAAAAACTAGGTCTTAACAGGCTAATATTGCAGGGCAGGGTTGGAAAACTCACTGGATATTCAATATTTAAGGTATGGAAAAGATGGAAAAGGTTTAAAAGTCCAATTAAAAATAGATAAACTAAGAATTCTGGTTTCAATCTTCAGTGGAAAACACAAAAATTATTCCAAGCCAAAGACATAGTGTACATTAAAACAATTTTTTCTCCTAATCTTCTCAGAACAATTCAGAATGTAGGTAGCAATTGTGATAATAGAAAGAACAATTTACAAAGAAAGATACACTTCACCAATGGAATTCGCCACAAGAATACTACAATTGTCGCACTGCATTACTAGAAATATGAATCAAATGGTCTCTATGGACTGCTTCACAATATGGATCTTATCCTACTCACAAGTCCCAACTGACCAACATTGAAATCAATAATTTAAATAAAATTACAATTTAAAACTGCCCCTAGTTCATAGGAAACACCATAAATGAACAATTCTAAATAAAATCAAATCTTCAGAAAAATAGATGCAATATTCCTTGAATGTCGAAGCTGGAGTGGAATCCTCTTCCTGAAGATCTAGAATTGATGATTTAATGCCTCAAAACTTTGCCTTTGAATTTGGAAATTGACTGTTTAACTGATGTTCTGCCACTTGTCTTTTGACTGTTGTAGAACTCCCTGAATATATTGGATTTGATTAATTGCTTGTTTATCCTCTATTTCTAGGTGTTTCATGCCAATGGATGTTCTTTGCCCGGTCCATTTGATCCCTCTTCCATCTATCTCTTTTGATTCACTTGCCTCCCGAAATTTTGAAAACATAAGGTCCAAGGAAGTATTTGATTCTCCCAATATGAGATAGTTGTGTAAAATCTTGGGGGGGGGTTTGTATATCAGATTATTCTGAGCAAAAACCTCTCTCAGGTTTTTGAAATTTATCTCCAGTTGTCCAGGATCTGGGTTTGAAGAAGATGTGTCAGACAGGAAAATACGAAATCACGAAAAATAGGGCTCAAATATGATCTTGATTCTCCCAAACCATGAAAACTGTAGAAAAATTGAAAGAGGTTATTTTTCCTTGGTCCGTGTTGAGAAAAAATGTATTTTGGTTCCTCAAAATTTGCCCTAGTTATCCTGGAAGCTTCCTCGGAAGATCACTAGTCAAAAATTGTTTTGGGAGGAGGAAAGTGGTTACGTAGAGGATGACGTGGGGACAAGTGTCAAATAGGATATGGGATGAGTGGATGCAGGAGTGTAAGTGGTAGGAAGAAGGGAAGAATAGGCGGAGATGTGGATGGTATCGGGAATGAGGAGACAGGCGACGTGTGGTCAGAGGGGTAAGTAGATACGGGAGGTGATGTGTAGGGAGAGTGGTCAGAGAGGTGGATGAGGTGATAGGTGGGAGAAAAGGAGTATGAACAGGCAAGAGGGTGAGTGGAGGACAGGTGTAAGTGGTATCGGATGGCAGTTTGGTAGGATTCTGGAGGGAGGGGTAGATGGTAAGTGGANGGGGGGGGTCTGAAACACTGTGAGGGCACCACGTTAGGTGGGGCCGGTGTGGGAAAAACCACCATTCTGAGCCATGATTGTGTACGTCCCTTTACATTAGTAGGCTCTCCTTTCTGAGTATCCCACATCCATACTAACTCCCCCTCCTTGTATTTTCGGATCTTGTGTTTGTTAGTTCCTTGAACAACCCTGGTGTATTGTACTGAGGGAGGTGGGTTGGCTTCTGGAGCAAAGGATTCTTGTTGGGATGGATGTATCTGTACATCTTCTTCATTCTTTGGTATTTTTAGTATCTTCACCGTCCCTACCTCTTTGTTCTGAAACTGATCTAGGAGTTGTTGATATTCCTCTTTCTTGGGACACTCAATCTGATCAAAGTCTTCTTTCATAGTAAATGGCATGTCTTCCAGAGAATACTCTTGAAGAGTTTGTATCACATCTTTCTGCGCTTCATTCACATTAGGAACAACATCTTGTACATTAGTTCCAATTATTGGCATATTGAGTAATCGTCCAGTTGTTCCATCTTTCAAAAGCAACGGCAGAAAGGTGAGATCCATCTAGAGGGACCCACCTATCATTGCACCAAACTTCCTAGATAACAACATTCCCCATACATCCGGGACATCAACAACTATGATGTCTATGTGAGCTGTCTTCTCGGGGAATTCTTTCAGTTGTACTTCGACATTTTCAACAACACCATGTGTGGGTATTGCTTTGAATTCAAATCCACACACATTTATGTAAGGCCTGGTTACTTTCAGGCCCATCTGCTGCATGACCTTAAGAGACATCATGTTTGCACCAGCACCTATATCCAGCATGCAATTGTTGAGGTATTTGTTGTTCATCATGAGAGTCATGAAGAAAGGTGGGTTTTCACTGTACTGGATCCTGAAGTGGTCAGCTTGTAGCATAATCGGGGGGTCCATAGGCTCAGCCATTCCTAAAAAGAAGGTATTGAAGTGTTCCTTAATGGAAGGGATCTTAATGGCTTCTTTTAGAGGAACATTCACATGCATCTTTGACAAAGCTCCTTCAAGATCAAAATCAAGGGTAATGTTATCAGCTTTGGAAGTCTTGAGAGGAAGAACCTTAGGAGATTTTGACTGATCATTTGTAGGCTGCTTTGGGTTCTTTCTCTGATATACTTGGACTTCTTGCTTCTTTAGCTTTTCTTGTGATTCTTGGTCCAAGTTGTTAATTATTGCCAATCTTGCTGCTTTGGCTGCTTCCTTCAATGCCTATTGATGTTCTATATCGGTGATGTTTATTTGAGGGAAACTCGAAAAGCAGTCAAGGTTGTTGACTTGTTGTTGGCTAGTGTTATAAGGACACTTATTCTCCCAATGTGCTTCACTGCATTCTAGGCACCAAGGGTTTTCATCAACTACATTCGTAGGGGCCAGAAAATTCGGGACTTCATTTTCATTCTTCGGCTTGTAAGTTTGATTCCCTTTCTGGAATGGTCCTTTGAATGGAGGTCTAGGTGCTTGGGTCTGGGACTTTTCAAGTCTCACGATCCGGTTCATCATTTCTACTTGATTCTTCATGATGCTATCCACTGAAGCTTGTAGCTTACTGATACTGGTGTAGATATTTGAAGTAGGCTCAGCATTGTGTACCTCTTTTTGCTTGGTGTCTATTTTCCCCCTAGGGTTGGCAAAGGGATCAATCTTGGACGAAAGGAGATTTCTTTCAATCTTGGTTGCAAGCTCTTGAGCTTCTTGGATGGATTGAGGGTCTTTTTCTTTAAGAAGATATCCTAATTGGCCACTGAAAGATCTGGTATAAATGTGAACAAGGTAATCGTCTTTTGGATGGTGGCTTGGGGGGATTCGTTGGAGAAGTGCTTCGAACCTGGTATGAAACTCCTGAATGGATTCATTTTCACATCTGGCAAGGCCATTTAGTCGGGTGAGAAGCATGTTCGGGTCTTCTTTGATACTCCACCTTCTGAGGAAGATTTTTTCGAGTCTATCCATGGTTTTAATGCTTCCATCAGGCAAGCCAAGGTACCAACGTCTTGTAGCATCATAAAGGGTAGCAGAGAAGAGCTTCATGACCAAGTCCTCAGCATCATCACTAATGGGATGAAGCTGAAAAATGCCCAGAAGTTACTCATATGCTCTTCGGCACTAGTAGCATCGGTGCCGGTAAACTTAGGCAACCACTTTTCATATTTAGGTGGCATTTGCCTAGGGTAGCTAGGTATGGCTGACATGTCTAATGGCTTGAACAAAGTAGATGACCATTGTCTCTAATTGTTGACTGGGTTTGTAGTACTGGTCTGAGAAGTAGACGTGTTTAAAGGAAGTCTCTTTCCAAAGAGTGACTTAACAACAGGAGAATTAGCAAGAGGCTTCCTTCTGAAAGCTAGAGGAGGGTTATTAAACCTCCTTCTGGTTTGTGGAGTCGCCAGATAGTTTTCCTGAAACTACCAAAGAATACGGGGGAAAAATTCTTAATGTAGTCGCCAGGTAAGCTTGTAAGAGAAATGTCTTTGAGGCAAGGCTTACCAAATGATTTGTCGTTGAGGAAGATTGACTCGGTGTTCCCCGAAAATGACGCCAAAATGTTATTGCTCAGTTTGTAGTTTAGGTCAAGTAGTTGAAGGATAAGGGTCAAACTGGAGAAACAGGGACCTACCCCACCCAATGTCACCACAATGGGGAGGTCCTTTCTATTTAGGGTGGCTAAGCCCAAGGGAGACGTCCCTGGCAATCTGGGGTTTGAACGGAAAAGGCTCAAAGGGTTAAGGCTAGTTTCCCCTTCACAGATTACCGACCAGAAGATAATCAGATGAAGAATAACCACAGAAAAGGCACTTGCTTGCGAGACAAGGCAATAATAAAACTAGTACATGCAATAATGGTTAATACTTCATAAATCAATGACTATCAAAATTTCAATGTTTATGAGCATATATAGTAGTAAATATTGATGAAGTCAATGTTTGCAATAATGACAATGGAAGTATAATGTTACTTGTCACTAAACACCAGGACAATATAGCATCTGAAGAAAATAATCAAATCCTTGAATTCATCAATGTATTAAATATCATTAGTCACTCATATACAATAGATTGTTGCGTCAATGTCCTAGGGATGATGTCAGCTTCCTTTAGGGTTAGTATGATAAGCAATGTAATAGACAAAGAAGGTCAACGTTTTGCAAATTAGCCAATGAAAATTACCAAGACATCAATGTCTGTCACAGGATGACCAAGCCAACACTATTGTTTATCAACAATAGCTCAAATAAGGCATGACGTCATCATTTATTGCTAGGTTAGAAGGGTTGTTGCGTCAGGTATGACGTCAGCCCTAGTTAGTGCGTTAGGGTTAGTTAGGGTTTCAAATTTTGAAGGTTTTGAAAGTTGATTTTACACAACAAGCTCAACGTTGGAAAGAAAA
>JASDQU010108500.1:106747-121561 GCA_032191745.1 Picea mariana | reverse complement strand
ACATGTGGGCATGTATATTGGGCCCGTTCCAAAACCTTTAGACTTCCCTAGTGAGTTAATCTAAGAAAGTAAATTTCAACACTATCCTATCTTTGTAGCATGTGGGCATATATGGGCCCTTACAAGTTTAAGGTGTGTTTGAAAAATAAACTAAGAGGAGTCCCGAGGGGGTGTTGTCCTCTCCTAAAGATTTTGTCTTTTTTAAGGGAGATGAAATTTTCCCTCAACCTCTTTCTGATTCTCAAGATCACTTTGGAGCGCGAGAGAAGAGCATACTCAACGATTGATATCCAATTTCTGGTCCCAATGCAAGTTTTATATGTGATTAAAAATGATTCCAACTTATACTATTAGTCAAAGCAAGCCATCCATGTGGCAAAATGAAAGCAAAAGTGGAAATAATAATTTTAAACCCCCTAAGTGCCTATGTTTTGACTAATCCCTTTATATGGAGAGGGAACTAAGTGTGGTGCTAGTTACAATGTGCATGAAATCAATTTTAAGAAGGCTGTGGGCCTTCCACATATCACAAAGAGCTTACAATGTGTATTTTTCTGCATAGGTGCGCGGGTCTCAGAGTAGACAGAGGCGCTGTGAGCGCCAATGCACGAATTGAAAGAGGCTTATGGGCATAGGTGCACAGAAGGTGCTTAACAATACAATCGTTTTTGCGCACGTGCGCTGAAAACGTGCCTGTGGGTCAAAACATGCGCGCACTGTCTGTTACACGACTGTGAGAAAATTTTGGATGAAATTTTCTCTGTTCAGCTTTGAATTTGGTTTTTTGCAGGTCAGCTTGGGCCGATTATGGTCCCTGCAAGTTAAATAAACAAAAATAAGAGCTAAAATAACCCAAATGGGGTAGGAAATTGATACCTTTCCCCAGTGGATTCACCAATCTGTTGCGTCTCTTTTGTCACTTGAGTGAGAAAATTAGAGATGCTTACAAGACCAGTTGGGTTATCTAGGCAAGACAACAGTAAAGGAAAGGGTTATAAATATAAATCATGCAAGATAAACAAAAAACTAAACTAATAACAATAAAAGGAATTAAACTAGAGTGCATAAGATCATTAGAACAAGAAAGAAACAAGACTGATGCCACCAATGGAAAGGAGTATATTAGTGGAAATAAAACACCAAAGAGAAAGTGAGACTTTGGGTCCTCTCTTCCTCCAAGGGAGGGCTCTTGAACCCCCAAGATTGATCTCTTCTTACAACTAGCAAACTTGAAAGAAATGGTGAAAGAATCCCAAGCTCATTCACTCAAGAGGTGATGTGAATAGCTCCAATGAAATGATTCTTGTATGATCTTGACAAGGAAAGAGGATCCTCCAAGAGAATATAGGAAGCATAAAAATACAAATGAATTCCTTGAAAATGTAGTGCACCCATGGCCTCTTTTTATAGAATAACTTTGAGGCATTATTCAACCAGCCTTTAGTGTGAACAAGGGGTCATTTAGGGCACCCTTAGGTCTTTGACCAGCCACCCAGCCGGATTCAACCGAGATTTGGATGTGAAATCGACTTGGAAGCTGAGCCAGAAGTGGGTGGGAAGCCAACAAACATCATAAATGTGTCGTTCTGAGGTGTGTGCGGCTTTTAGCATCCACAGTTGCACCTCGGGCGCATGCGTGCTTTTTGGGCATTTTCGACTGACGCATGTGCGCGCGCGTCCTGTATATCCTTAGTGCATGCATATTTTATAACTGGTTGTATATTTTTGGACCTTTTGGAAATGTATTTTTGGTAAATTTTGGTCCATGGGTGAATAAATAGTTGTTTTGAAGATGCTGGATTCCTGTAACCATTTGCGGACGAGTTTTTAGTGATAACACTTAGGTCTCACCCTTTTCTATAGGCTCCTCGATCCCTGTGAGGCTGACTATATCATACCAGGATCCACAGCCTATGATCTAACCCTCGGGACCAAGTCACTCACTAATCCCCATGCTCACCAGATTAATGACTCGTATAGTTCTTACAATTCTCTCTCCCTCTGTGGGTGTCTGTGTCTCTGTCCCCCCCTTGTCTCCTCCTTAAGTACTACTTATTTATATCATTGGCTCACTAGCCTTTACAATGCATTACAAAAACCCTAAACCTAGTGTCGTTAGGTCTTCCTTACATGTGCACCTCGCCTGCTTCTCTTACACGTGTGGCTTTTCCTTCCACTTGTATTTTCCTCCTTGCATACTTCTCCTCCAAAAATAACCTTTCTCCCTGGCTAGGCCTGCATCCAACAATGGTTTACTTGTGATTTTTGGTAGTTGGATCTTGTTGTTGTAGCAACATTTTGCTACAGCCAATTGGATACTCTAATATATCTTTGAAAACATCATTAATCAACCCTCTTTTACCATCAAAGTTTATGTTTAAGTATTGGAACATTATGTTGGAATACTGAGAGGGGGGAGGGGGGTAAATCAATATGAGCATTTATTACCACTTTTAACCATAATATTAATCTTCAACTTATCATGAATTTATCATTATAATTCAATATATCATCAGCATTATAAATCAAAAGTGCTTAATAAATAACCATGGAAACACAGTACACCATAATTTATGTGGAAACCCAAATGGGAGAAAACCACAAAATTCTTTTCTTATATATCAAAGAATACATTCATTGAAAGCACCAACTTCCCAATTCTTCAGCTACAACTAGAAGGAGGCTCCAACCCCGTATTTACATGCTCCAACCTGAAGGAAGCTCCAACTCCCCGATTCTCCAGCTCCAACCTGAAGGAGGATACAACCCCCTTTCCTTGCCCCATCTTGCCTCCCTGAAATACAAGTGTAGACCAACATGTCACTACCACTGATACTATCACTGCCACAATCATTGTTACTTCCACAATCACTATCACTGATACAATCATTGTCACTAATATATCAACCTGTCACTGCCACAATCACTGTCACTACCACAATCATTTTCATTGCTATATCAACCTGTCCCTTCCACTGATATTCATGCATCAACAAAACTAGATCTACTCACATAGATTATATACCAAGATCACCAACACCATATATCAACCATGTAAAAAAACCTGTAACATACCATCAACCATCTACAACAACCGGTACCATACCAAGTGCCTCAACCATATACCACATCACTCATGATATGCCTTAATCATATCATACACCATATACCATAATATATGCCAAAAATATATGTCAATGCCACAAAGATGTGCCAATAACAATGAACCATAACATCCATATACCAAGTACCAATGATATGTCTCAAGCATGTATCAATGTCACCAAGACATGAACCTCAACCATATACAACCATGTACCAAAATATCCTCCAAGACATGACTTAAGAATGCGCCACACCATCCATGATACAAGCATCAAACAAACACATAAAAGACATACCTCTACTCATGAAGAAGACCTAGTGCATACCATCACATACCATAGATCAACATGGTGCATATCATCTTTAGAAAACAAGAGATGACATATTTTTCAAGATCTTTTCATAGATCCACAATATGTACACTAGCAACTCACGGATGTACACGCCTTTCCTCACTACAACCTACATATGTCCGCGCCTTTATTCACTGCAACTCACAGATAGCCTCAAAAATTTAGTTTGCATACTTTTCTTTAACTTCCCTTTTCTACCTCATACTTCACTTCTTCATACTTCGCTACCTCAGATATACCATGAAAATATTTACCAAAAACACTTGAAATATAGATAATCATTGAACTTGTGTGTATCCAAATGAGGGGTTCTTGATGTGTATTTATACTTGTCTAAGTGACTCCTTTAATAACTTTAGTCTGACCTATAACATTTAGTTGCAACAATTTTTCCTTCTTTAATTAATTTGGGGCCAACTTGTAACTTCCTTTTTGCAACCGTTTGGGGTCTTCTTGATCATTACTTGAAGGCTTCAACTTCAAGAGACCATAACTCCTCAACCCTGAGGATCCACGTGGCGTACCACCTATCACTGGAAACATAATGAAGAGGAATAACCATCCATCAATGTTTTAACTGCATTTACAATGTCCTTCATGTCATTTTTATTCAATCAACTTATGGTGCCATGACCACACCTTCGGGGCTTCTTCAAGGGTTGAAATCAATCACAATCAATCTTTCAAAAATCTACCCCTTTGGCATTGATGACAACACTCACGCATGGAAACACTCATTCTCATGCTCATGCTCCCCTTGTGACCATCGCTCCCCTTGTCTTCATGCTACTCTTTGTTTCCATGCCTCTGTTATTTCTCTCCCCCTTTGACATCAATGGAAAAGGGTAACTCTCCTTGGGGATTCTCCCACTATTTTCAAGATGTTGATTTTTCTTCTCTGTTGATATTTCTAGTCACGGTGCTTCCTCGTGTAAATATCTGATGGTGCTTCTCTCCCCTTGTCTTGCTATGTCGAATGTCGTGTAGATCATTGTGGGGCATAAACTACTCCAAGTTTTTTTCGAGGATACTCACAATTTTCCTTTGGAAGTGGTTTGGGAAATATATATGCAATCCACTCTTTTGTCCCAATGAACTCTAGATTGATTTTCATCTCTATAACATGTTCCCCTAGAAAGTGAAACTTGATTGGAATGTGTTTTGTCTTGGAATGCATAACTTTATTCTTGGATATATTGATAGTGTTGTTGTTGTCAATTAATATTGAAACATGATCATCATACTTCACTTGTATATATTGTAGGGTTTGCTTCATCTAGAGAACCTAAGTACAACTTGTTGTTGCTGCAATATATTCTGCTTCTATTGTAGATCATGATATTGATGGATGTTTCTTTCTTAACCATGATACCAGACAATCCCCTAAGTAGAAGGTTGATCCACTTGTAATTCTTCTATAATCAATGCTTCATTCCCAATATTCATATGTGTAGGCAACCAAATATATCTCATTCCCTTTTGGATACCATAATCCGAACTCTTATGTTCCTTCAAGATATCTAAATATCCTCTTTGCTGCCATAACATGTGTTTCCTTTGGTGCTGCTTAAACCTTGCAACCTTTCCAATTGCTTGCATCACATCCGGTCTAGATTTTGTAACATAAAGTAAGATTTCAATCATCGATCTATAAAGTCTCTGATCTGCTTCCTTAGAATCATCATCTTTTCTCAACATACAACTGGTCTTCATAGGGGTACTCACTGGTTTGAAATATTCCATTCCAAAGTTCTTTAGCGTTTCTTTGATGTACTTGGTTTGGGAGATGAAAATGTCTTTATCTGCTGACATATCTGGAGTCCTAAAAATAAATTCAACTCACCAAGTAAGGACATTTTGAACTCATTCAACATCTCTTTGGAAATGTTTTGACTCATATTTTCATCATCACTTCCAAAGATCGTATCATCCACATAAACTTCAACTATCAGTATGTTTTCTTGATCCACTTTGATGTAGACATTATTATCTATGTTTCCCTTACTGAATCCTTGTTGTTGTAGATACCTGTCTAATATTGAATACCATGCTCTATGGGATTGCTTGATTCCATATAAAGATTTCTTCAACTTGCAAACATAATCTTCTCTTTCTGACAATAGGAACCCTTTTGGTTGTTCGATGTAGACTTCTTCTTCTAACTCTCCTTTCAGAAAGGATGATTTTACATCCATATGATATACTTTGATTCTCTTTGAACAAGAATAAGCCAAGATCAATATGATTTCTTCCATTCTCATAACTGGAGAAAAGGTTTCTATTCCTTCAACTTCATCATATACTTTGCATACTAACCTTGCTTTGTTTCTGGTTACTTTTCCATCCTCATTCAACTTGTTTTTGAATACCCACTTTGTGCCAATCACATTCTTGTTCTTCGGTCTTGGAACAAGTTCCCATGTCTCATTCTTCTCTATATGATCCAAATCTTCCTCCATATCCTTGATCCAATGTTCATCATTATTGGCTTCTTCAAAATTGCTTGGTTCAACTGTGGATAATAGTTCTAGATGTATTTGTTTTGGTGAACGCATTCTTCTTCTTGTTTCAATTCATGCATATTTATTCCCAATAATCTTTTTTGGTGGATGATTTTTATGCACTCGTCAGCTAGGTGTTTTGGGAGGTATCTATCATCTACTTCTTGCTCTGCTTCTAGCTACTCTTCTTCTTCTTGTGCTTCTTCTTCTACTTCTTCTTATTTCAAATATTCTTCTCCTTCCCGCTCTTCTGAATCTTTTCTTCCTTCTCCGATCTTGGGAACATCTGCTTCATCAATATTTACATTTATGCTTTCCACTATCTTGTCGAGTCTCAGGTTGTAGCACTTGTATGCCTTTATTTTTTTTGAGTATCCAACTAGTATGTATTTATCAACTCGAGAATATCATTTTCCAACTCTAACATCTTCTCTTTTTATGTAGCACATGTTTCCAAAGACTCTGAAGTGTTTGACGTTTTCTGGTCTTCCCTTCCATAACTCATATGGATTTTTGTCACTGTTATTTCTAAGCATTACTCTGTTCAAGATATGAATGGTTCTGTGCATTGATTATACCCAAAAGACATTACTCAACTTGGAATATTTCAACATGGTTCTAGCCATCTCTACTACAATTATGTTCTTCCTTTTGACGACTCTGTTTTGATGAGGTATCCTTGCTGATGAGACCTGCCTTTTTATTCCATGCTCTTCACAGAAATCCATGAATTATTTAGATATTAATTCACGTCCATTGTTTGATCTTAAGCACTTTATTCTTGAATCCATTTCATTTTCGACCAGCTCCTTGTACATTCTGAAATTTTCGAATGCTTCTGATTTCTTTTTGAGGAAACAAACCACAATCATTCTTGTATAATCATCAATAAGAAGCATGAATTATTGTTCACGATTCAATCCTTTAGTTCTCATTGGTCCACATAAATCAATATGAATAATTTCCAATGACTTTGTTGTAGAGTATTCTTTTGATCTGAATTTTGTTCTTGTTAACTTTCCATGTAGGAAATGCTTACACATAGTACTGGCCAGTTTTGAGATTTCAAGAATTTCTCTTACTGTTTCCTTCTTGTTGATTTTGATGATATTATCAAAGTTCATGTGAACCATTCTTTTGTTCTAGATCCAACTTTCATTTTATTTTCACAAGCAACATCTTTCCTTTCCAATCTCATTTAAGATGTATATGTTGTTCAAAGTTCTTACTCCTGTAGCCACCAATTTTCCTGATCCTTCTTTCCTTATAAGTGTGTGTCTTTGATCACACATTTGACTCACATTCAATAAATTATGCTTTATGTTTTTGACAAGTAGAGCATTTTCTGCCTTGGCATCTTTGCTTCTGAGATTGATTGTGACTCTTCCTATCATTTTGTCTAAGTTGTCATTGCCAAACAACATTGATCCATCTCTTTCTTTCTTCAAATTGACAAACTTGTTCCTGCCACCTATCATGTGATTTGAACATCCACTGTCAACATACTAGTCACTTCTCCTATGTTGGGCGTGTAGAGAAAGTGAGCATTCTTTAGTGTTGAATTGATCTTGCTTTATTCTCCATATTATTTGTGGCCCCTATGTATGACTGTTGATATTATTCTTGGTTTCTCTTGGAGGAATGGTCAATCTACAATCCTTGGTCATGTGTCCAAAGTTGTTGCATTTATAACATTCTAGTTCATCATTCAATGAGACAAAACTGTTATAATTTTGGTTATACAATTCATGAGGCTTTATGAAATGATTAACTATGGAGTGACCTTCATGGTTGTGTTTGTTCTTAGCATAAGCCTTGAATTTTATAGCTTTGTGCCCAAAATTGTTACAAGAATAACATGAACCAAGAAAGATAGTTTTATACCTAGGAGATTTATGAATGGTGTTGTATCTCTACAGTTTTCTTCTTGATTTATTTCTATGAGTGGTTGATGATTCTGAATCCTGGGTCTCTTGGGTGGTTTCGTTCTTCTGTAATCTTCTTCCTGATCATTCTCATGTGAAGGCTTGCAATATCCCTTCTTGATGGATCCTCTAGTGACTTCTGCATAGGTCTTTTTTATGCTTATCCTTTTGTAGTCTTTGAACTTGAACCCTTTTCTGTATGCATTTGATTGTATTCTATTCTAGACCCATCATGATATGGCCTTTGAGAGATGATGATTTCATCTATAATTTTGGTGTTGTTTTACTGCATATCTCTTTTCTGAATTCCCTTCCTTAGCAAAACTATCTTTGTTTCTAAGCTCTCCTTTTATTTTTCCTTTTCTTCCAATCTACTTTTGAGTATCTCTACGATTCTTTTATCCTTTTAAAAGTTTGTATTTTGAGAGTCCCCCTTTGGCTTGAGTAATTCTCTCTTGAGTGATTTGTTTTGCTTCCTTTCTTTTCTTAGTTCTTCTAAGGCATTGATTATTTCAGCTCTGAGATGTACTTTGCCTTCTTCTTCATCATCCTCTTCATCATTTTCAAATGCCATGAAGATTACATTTTATTTTTCACTGTCACTATCATCCTACTCATCCAATGAGGAACTATCCTCTTTTGATCAGAGACTTTTCTTGAAGAATTTATTTTTGTTTCTTTTCTTGTCTCCCTTTTAATACTTATTTTCCTTCTTGGGGTATTCTTCTTCCTCACTATATGACTTATTAGAATAGGGACATTTAGAAGCAAAATGACCAATATTTCCACAATTAAATCATATTAAGGGAAGCATACCTTTGTACTTGTTGATTCCTCTCTTCAACTTCTTTACAAAGTTGGTTATTTCTTCATCCTCATTTGAATCATCACTACAATTGCAGCTTGGATTTGTCTTTTTCTTGTTTTTATTTGTCTTCTAGGATGCTTTGAACGATGCTTCTTTCCTGGGTGGATTATTCTTCTCTGTCCTCATTTCATAGGATATAAGTATCACATGTAGTTCATCCATGCTCAGTGTCAAAAGATCTACTCTTTCTTCAAGGGATGAAAATTTTGGATCAAATCTCATTGGAAGAGACCTCATAATATTTTGTACAACTACTGGACCTTTGATTTCTTCTCTCAATCCTTTGATAGCATTCGCCACTTCATAAACTCAAAAATAGTAGATTGCAATGTCCTCATCTTCTTTCATCTTCAATTGTTCAAACTTAGTTCTATAAGTTTGAAGCTTGGCTCCATTTACTTTGGCATCTCCTTCGTAGATATTCTAAAGTTTGTCTAAAAGATCCTTTACAGTTTCACAATGCATTACCTTCACAAATATTGAATCAACCAGACTTATCAAAATAGTTCCTTTATTCTTCGAGTTGTTTTCATTGACTTTATTTCCATATTTGTCAGTCGAGGGAGTGGTAGGTGTCGTTTATGCATCTACTATTGATTTCCAAACATCAAATCATTGTTCCTGTAAAAAGGTTTTCATTATTTTATTCCAAAAGGAATAATTATGACCATCAAACATTGGTACTCCAATCTTAGCATACTCCATGATATTCCTTATAGTGNGGGGGGGGGGGGGGTGAATCAGTATGAGCACTTATTACCACTTTTAACCATAATATTAATATTCAACTTATCATCAATTTATGATTAAAATTCAATATATCATCAGTAGTATAATCAACGGTTCTTAATAAATGACCACAAAAACACAATACACCTGAATTTACGTGCAAACCCAAATGGGAGAAGACCACATAATGTTTTTCTTATATATCAAAGAATACATTCGTTGGAAGCACCAACTTCCCAATTCTCTAGCTACAACTGGAAGGAGGCTCCAACCCCCTATTTACAGGCTCCAACCTAAAGGAATATCCAACTCCCTGATTCTTCGACTTCAACTAGAAGGAGGCTATAACCCCCTTTCCTTTCCCTGTCCCACCTCCCTAAAATATAAGTGTAGACCAACCTGTCACTACCATTGGTATTTTCACTGCCACAATCACTTTCACTGCCATAATCACTGTCACTGCCATAGTCATTGTCATTGATAAAATCATTTTCACTGATATATCAACCTGTCACTACCACAATCACTATCATTGCTACAATCACTATCACTGCTATATCAACATGTCATTTCCACTGATATTCATTCATCACTGAAACCGGATCTACTCACTTAGATCATATACCAAGATCACCAACACCATATATCAATCATGTACAACAACATGTACCATACCATCAACCATGTACAATAACATATACCATACCAAGTGCCTCAACCATATACCACATCACTCATGATATGCGTTAATAATATCATACACCATGTACCATAAGATATGCCAAAAGTATATGTCAATGCCACAAAAATTTGCCTCTAACAATGAACCATAACATCCATATACCAAGTACCAAGTATATGTCTCAAGCATGTATCAATGTCACCAAGACATGAACCTCAACCATATACAACCATGTACCAAAAGAGCCTCCAATACATGCCTTAAGCATGTTCCATACCATCCATGATACAAGCCTCAAACAAACACATAAAAGACATACATTTACTCATGAAGAAGACCTGGTGCATACCATCACAGAACACAAATCAACCAGATGCATATCAACTTTAGAAAACAAGATATGGCATATTTTTCAAGAGATTTTCACATATCCGCAACCTGTACACTAGCAACTCGCGGATGTTCATGCCTTTCATCACTGTAAACCATGAATGTTTTCACCTTTCTTCAGTGCAACTCGCGGATAACCTCAAAAAGTTAGTTTGCAAAACTTCACTACCTCAGATACACCACAAAAATATTAACCAAAAACACTTAAACTATAGATAATAATTGAACTTGTGTGTATCCAAATGAGGGGTTCTTGATGTGTATTTATACTTGTCCACGTGACTCCTTTACTAAATTTATGGTCAACCTATAACAATTAGTTGAAACAAATTTTCCTTCTTTAATTAATTTGGGGCCGACTTGTAACTTCCTTTTTGCAATTGTTTGGGGTCTTCTTGATCATTACTTCGGGGCTTCAACTTCAAGATACCATAACTCCTCAACTGCGAGGATCCACGTGGCGGTTTCTTTCTCTAGCTTTGGTTGTCGGAGCTATGATTCATTTAATTTTTGTTAATAACATTAAGTTAATTTGGAGAATCGATCAAGGGCTAAAGACGAGAAGCGCAAGGGATAAATACTGAAAGCACTAGACTCATTTTACTGGGAAGAATTTAAAACTTGAAGTAAGAAGAAATCCCAAAGTATATTAAATTACTTCTAGTATACCTAGATCACCATAGGCCAACCTTATCTCACATGTAGGCATAGGATATAATTACCAACATACATGCTTAGATGTAGGCATAAGAGATAATTACCAACATACATGCTTAGATATGTAGGCTATTACGATGCAAATAAAAAGAGAATCCCACATGTCTCTTAAGAGTAGCAGGTTCGGAATTGGCCTGCCTTAACATCATTCGAAGAAAGCTTTCCCAAGTTGAGTACAACTATACGACCAAAAAGAGAGAAGGACTAGTTGGATATGTATATGGCTCTGATACCTTTGCTCTTTTCTTTGTTTCTGTAGGGTCTTGATCCAGTTCTCTTGTCTCTGTTCCTATATGGTTTGATCTGTAGCTGGTTCCAGCCAGCCCAACCTTCCCCAAATATGTTCAGGCGGGTTATCCAATATGTTGGAATTCCCAACACTACTATTTAAATGCTAGGTATTTTCTCAATCATTTCAGTTTGATAGCTGGGAAAGAAACCCTGAACAGATCTTAACTACATGCATAGGTGAAGGTAGTTCTATTACAAATGTAGGGAAAGAAAACCATATAAACATGTAGCTTGATTCACGTGAATGATATGTAATCATCACAGTGTGTTCAACGTCCAACTGTTCTTGGTGTTCAAAGAAACACATGAATGTATCGTTGTGGCATGGACAAGAGGAAAAATCTTAGTTGTGACATAAATAGAAGCCAATGTGAGTGATGAAGGATGATTTTAAGAATGAAAATTTATTTTAAAGTGTAGAAACGTTGGCCAATCTTACTAATCCTTCATATGTCAACTATAAAATGTTTGGCGATATTTTTATAAAAATATTCAATTTTCTAAGGATTTTATATAGTTTGTATAAAATTTTGGCGATTTTTAAGGTAAAATAATTTTATCCTATAGAATTTGGGTGAATTCTTTTTAGAATAGCGAATATTTTTTTGGGAAAAACCATGGGAAATTAGCCCATGAGTGAAATTTAGCCCCTAAAATCATTCCAATGTTTGTAACTTAAAAAAACTAAAACTTTGTCTGTCTACCACTTATGCACTGGGTAAGAGAAAGATGTTGAGTAATTTGTTTCACTTTCCTTCAATCCATTCAATATATGGATATAAATTAGTGATATATAATCATGAAAGAACATGAACTCAACATACCATTAATATTTTCAATGACATCCCAGATGTTTTAGATATCAATTTTCGTCCCATTAGAAGAATGGATTCATAAAAAAGTATGTTCTTAGTTGTAATTATATTAAGTATGTGAATATATATATTCCCTTTGCATGAGCACTCTTTGTAATTTGCATAAATGTTTGTCTACGATTTGAAAATGCATTGGTGTATGATTTTATGTGCCTTTGTGAGCTACAATTGAAAGTTTCACAGAATGATAGTTAACCATTAATGGTTTGGAAAACCAAATTTTATTATTTTAGATTATTCTAGTTGCATTGAGTTATGTTTCCTCATGGATAGGATAAGAAAGCATGAGTGACCCAAATCCACTCGCGTCCTTCATATTATATGTTTAAAACTTTGTAAGCATAACTATCAGGGGACAAATGTTGTTTAATTTCCATAACATGTTTGTTTTATTAAAATAATCACTGGATTAAGGTGACGTGTATTTGAACAATGTTAATATGAAAAACTATAGAGTTTAATGCTCTGGAAAATTTATTGGTGAAATTCCATGATTCTAGAAAGTTATTGATGGAATTATTTAAGAACAGAGAGATACTTTTACTTTGGAATAAGTTACGTTTTAATTTAATATGTTGGGAAATTACATAATGATTTTATTTCATAAAAAATAATGCAAATCGGGGCTAATTGTTTTTTTTTATTTTCTTAATTTGTTTGTAACATATAGCCTTTTTCAAGTTAAAATTAGAGCTGGGATCAATGGTCGTTGTGAGGATATGGTCATCCCAAACTAAGGAAACATTGATATACAGTTGAAATCATGTGAAGCCTTGGATGTGTTAACGAATGTAAAGACCATGAATTGCATAGGATTAAAAATTATAGCATATGTGGTATGTGACGGTGACCACAAGCACAAGTTCCACCCACATGGACCAAATGGTAATTGGTATCTGTCCACATCATATATACATATTGATTATTTTAAAGAAAATAGTACTAGTTATTTGTACATTTTTTCAAACTTTATCGATAGGGACTAAGCTATTATGCAACACTTGTTTATTAATGTGTCAACATGAGAGATCTTCAATGAGTTTACAAGGAAACGTATGAAATTTCTTCCCATTTATATGTATGCAAAATCACCTTTATTATTGAAGCATCTAATAAGAATATAATCCTAAGTTAAAAATATTAATGACAAATAATCATCTTGAAAGTACACATATGTCCACATTCTAGGAGGGTGGGTGATGCAAATGCATAAATGTTGTGCATGATAAAGAGGTGTGAGTAATGAAGTCTTTACATTATTTATTTCATTGCCCCTTGAAGAGTTTGTTTTAAGGTGTTTTTGATTCCCCATCCTTATTGTAGCTTATCACTCGAACTAAGGTAATTATTAGTGGTGAGTTAGTGTGTTATAGTTCACATAGTGAGACAAATAGTGCAAGATAACTTCAGGGAGGTCCTAAAATGACTTAGGGAAGTCTTTTATTTGAAAAAAAAAAAAGCTATTGAAATAGTCTCTCTGTATCGAAAAATATCAACCAAGGATATGATGTCATCGTATCAAATTGATCTAGGTGGATATCAGTGGCCACCCACCTATTCCAACTGGCTCAAAATATTTTGTTGACAATTTACTATTTTTAGCAACTTTTCAGGTTCCAAAATTCCGGGGCCATTTTGAGGGTCTAAACAACGTTTTTTCATGATCGGGCACCAAAATGAAAAGCAAAGGATTTGATTCAGCCCCTAAAATGAATCTCCTCATCGATACCTTTCACACGAGCTATCGTGCGCCCCAAACATAGATTGTATGCCAAAGTTACGCCCCCAGGAAGTTTATACACCAAACTACCCAAAACAGGGTCCACAAAACTATTGGCTTTTCATCTTCCAGGGTTAGGGTTTTGGATTTTATTTATGTTAAAAAGGACTTTGGAGCCTCATTGTAACAATAATCTTCTTGCAAATGAGCATAGTTGTCGCATCTCTTCTCAGAGATAAGATGCCACCATTCTAGTGAGTTCATTCACTATGTATTTTATAGTTCTGTACATTTCTCTCATTAATATAAATTGTGTATTATTGTATCTATGTGTTTATTGTTATATCTTTGCTATATCTCTATTATATTATTAAATATCCGATATATCTCTGTACATTTATTTATTATATATCTACTCTCATTTCATGCTCAAAATAATTTGGATCAGTGGTATCAGAGTAGGCTGCTCTTGATCATTTTTCACTGCATGTCCCCGATGAGGTCCGATTATATAAAGTTGGGTCTCAAGCTTGTCTCTCTTGAGGAAAATTTCTCTTGCACGCCCAAGAAACCCTTGTTGGAAGATTGATTGTTGTCATTGATGTCAACCCTAGTCATGGGTTTTGGACCGCAAGATTGATAAAGGTATTTGGACATG
>JASDQU010108500.1:88720-106647 GCA_032191745.1 Picea mariana | reverse complement strand
CAAAAACTATTGATTATTTCTCATATATTGTGCATGGTGTATTGTGGTGTATTGGTGTAACTCTTATACTATTGTTCATTGCTCATTGGATATAATTGAATGGTTTAAGTATAAGTTGAAAAAGGTTTTTAAATTGTACTGGATACTGATTCACCCCCCTCTCAGTATCAACAACCCTCCATGTCTAAAGAAAAGAAAAATGATGGAGCAGAAGATTATATTAATCAGTTGCTTGAGCAAGCTCTCACACAACAAAGGGATGAAATGATGGAGAATTTTTTCCACATCCTTCAACCCATGTTGAGAATAACATGTGCATCTTCATCAAGAAACCACTTTGGAGGCGCCTCACCTTTCAAGGTAAGAGTTGATTTTGATATTCCCTTATTTGAAGGAAAAGTAGATGTGGATGCCCTAGAAAAATGGTTAAATATGCTAAAAGGTTATTTCTATGTTCACAATTTATCCGATAGGGAAAATATCACCTTCAAACTCCTTAGGGATCTCCCCCATGTCAAATATTGGTGGGAAACTTACTTGGATAAAAGTTCCACATAGGAGTCTGGACTATATGGGGCCAAGCCCACTTGGGAATTTTTTGTGGATGCGGTCAAGGAACAATATTACCCTATTGGTAACTATGATGACCAATATATGAGATGGACCACACTGTGGCAAGAGAGGGGCCAAACAATGTTATGGTTCACAAATAATTCCCATACCTTGCACACCAAGATAGGTATCAAAGAATCTGAGTGGAATCTAGTTATGAAATACCGTAGGGATTTGTATAGGTACATCCAAATCGATATGGATTTCCTAGACATCTCATCACTGGGAGGCACCAGAACAAACAGGATTTTGGTTCTGAAAATATGCAACAACCAAAGTATGATAAAGATGGCCCTAACAAATAGCCTCTTGAAAACCCGTCCAAGACACATGAAAAGAAGGGTAATGGAAATACGAAGAAGGACACTAAAAAGTGGTGCGATTTCCGCAAAATCCCCTAGAACAACACTGATGAATGTCGCTTAAAAAAATCATTGGTGGTCGCGATCAAATAAAAGGATTTGAACCATGATTTAGAATCTGATTCAGAAAATAATGGAAGAAGACAGATCATCGACACAGACCCCATTTATACTTTCGCGACTACAACAATTCAACCAAAAGAACCAACAGATCCTGAAGAGGGGGAGTGCCTTTTTCATTCACAGATGTGGGTGAAGGGGACCCCACTGCATTTTATTGTTGATAGTGGAAGCCAGAAGAACCTCATCTTAGAAAAGGTCATCAAGCAGATGAGATTGTCAAAAACACCACACCTGCAACCATACAATATTGGGTGGCTTCGCCAGGGATGTGATCTTCGTGTCATCTAGCAGTGTCGATTGTCATATGACATCTAGACCTTCAAGGATGAGGTAATATGTGATGTTGCCCCATTGGATGTCTATGATGTTCTTTTGGGCCAGCCATATATGTGGAAGCTCCATGTTATTTATGAGTCTCGACCCCGTAGTGTCATTGTTACTCTGGGGGGTCATGTCTACAGGATACCAGAGGTATTTCCAACTATTGTCCCATCTAAATAGTGCCGCAAGGTAGTATCTCATACTACAAAATTCAGCTTCTTCACAATCTGTTCAAAAGATGAACAAAAGGACACTGAAACCACTATAACCTCAGTCCAAGAACCTTTTATCCAGTAGACAATATTGAAGAAAATAAAAAAGATTCATTCTGCACATAGTCATCTCATTAGGTTCTCAAAAAACTCCCACAAACCAAGCGACACAACTTCTCCAACAAGGCAAGCAGCTCACCAAGGTTCAGATTCAAGAAGTGCTTCCCCCTCTCCCCCAGAAAATCAATGCAATGGAGACCATTTCTTTCTAAATAGGGAGGATTGATCTAGGTGGATATCGGTGGCCACCGACCTATTCCAATTGGCTCAAAACAATTTGTTGACAATTTACTATTTTTAGCAGTTGTTTGGGTTTTGAGGGCCTAAACGATGCTTTTTCATGATCAGGCACCTCAATTATGCCCAAAGGATTTGATTGAGCCCCCAAAATGAATCTCTTATTTTATACCTTTCCAACGAGCTATCGTGCATCCCAAACGGTGATAGTATGCCAAAGTTATGCCCCTAGGAAGTTGATACACTAAACTACCCAAAACGGGGTCCACAAAATTGTTGGATTTTCATCTTCCAGGGTTATGGTTTTGGATTTTCTTTATGTTAAAAAGTTATTTGGAGCCTCATTGTAACAATCATCTTCTTGTGAATGAGCGTAGCCGTCACATCTCTTCTCAGAGATAAGCTGCCACCATTCTAGCGAGTTTATTCACTCTGTATTTTACAGTTCTGTACATTTCGCTCATTAATAGAAATTGTGTATTACTGTATCTATGTGTTTATTGTTATATCTCTTATATATATTTGTTATATTATTATATATTTGATATATCTCTGTACATTTATTTATTATATCTCCGCTCTCATTCCGTGCTCAAAATAATCAGGATCAGTGGTAACATAGCAGGCTACTCTTGATCGTTTTTTAGTGCATGTCCCTGATGAGGTCTGAGTATAGCAAGTTGGCTCTCGAGATTTTCTCTCTTGAGGAAAATCTCTCTTGTGTGCCCAAGAAACCCTCCATGGTGGAAGAAAAGAAAAACGACAGAGCATAATAGTCTATTAATATGTTGCATGAGCAAGCTCTCACGCGACAAAGGGATGAAATGATGGAGAAATTTTTCCACATCCTTCAATGCCTGATGATAACAACATGATCGTCTTCATAAAGTGACCACTTTGGAGGCACCTCGGCTTTCAAGGTACAAGTTAATTTTGATATTCCCGTATTTGAAGGATAGATAGATGCAGATTCCCTAGAAAAATGGTTAAATCTACTAGAAGGTTATTTCTTTGTTCACAATTTGTCCGACATTGTAAATATCACCTTTGCACTCCTGAAGGCTCTCCCCCATTTCAAACATTGGTGGGAAACTTGTTGGCATGTTTACAGGCAGAGTGTGCTTGTCATTGATGGAAATAACAACAACGACATTGGCATGTTTATAGGCATAGTGTGCTTTTCATTGATGGCAAGATCAGAGTGTGCATCGATGGCAAAACAGGAAAAGTGAAAGCTCAGGTGAAGAATAAAACAGTGTGCAAAGATCAAAGCTCAGGAGAGATAGCATTTTGAGATGCGCAGATGAGATCCCATACATCAAGGCTCACAGAAGGATCAAAGGTCGTGGCCTTTGAAACTTAAATATTTGAGAAATCCAAAGCTCAGGAGGAGGAGAGACAGTGGTCGTTGGATCACCAATCCCGAATACTCGATGTTCGTTTGATCAGAATCTAGTGACTAGAGGAAGCACAGAGGAGAAGTACAAATCTGATACGTTGGATCTGAGAACCGAGGACCAATAGTTTTCAAATCCAGTATAACTGTGAAGAGGATAAGGCCAAGAGCCATCCTCCAACTCCGTGAAATGTGAAATCGCGATAAGATCTGAACCGTTGGATTCAGAGGACACGTGGCGAGATATCATCATTTCCTTGAATCACGAACTGGAAAATTCAAAGGTAAGATTTGTAGGAACTCGTGAAACACGAAATTGTGATAAGATCTGAACCATTGGATCTAGAGGACACGTGGTGAGAGATCAACATTTTGTTGACTTGCAAACTGGAAAATTCAAAGGTAAGAGTTTTAGGAACTCGCGAAACGCGAAGTCCCGATAAGATCTGGACCGTTGGATCATAGAGGGATGTGGTTCGTTGATCTAGAGTATTTTGGATATTGGGAGTTGGAAGAGTCGGGGTTAGCTCACGTTCAAACACCCGACATGAGAAGTTGCGATTTGATCATAGCCATTGGATCAATTTCGAGTGGAAGGATAGGTTAAGCTAGAAAAGTTGCATTGTAGAAAGATCAAGTCATCGATCCAAGACCCTGATCAAACAAACAACATTCACTTCAGATATAGAGATGCGAGGAGTTTACACTCAGGAAAGTTTGAGATTTGAAATCCCCAAAATGCGAAGTTCCATCAACCATTTGATTTAGAGATCAGAAAATGACCGTTAGATCATGGAATACCATGTCAGCAAGGATAGGTGGCAGACTACATTAGCAAGGACACATGGCACAATCAGACAATGACAAGTGTCAATTTGATTCATCATTTTAGGTACGTGGAAATCACAAATGCGAGTGACACGTGGCAGCTTCTCAGCTCATGACACATCATCGAGTGACACAAGATTTACATCACTATGAGAGTTTTTCTTCGGGATTTTTACCACCAGTACTCACCCAAAGACTTGAAGTACTGGAGTTGAGGATAGCCGTTGGATTAAAGAGGACACACGTCAATGGATTGTCAACTTCTGGAAAAATCAAAGGAAGGATGAACAAAAGTTTGAGAATTGAAATCTCCAAAGTCTGAAGATACGAAGGAGATCTCAACCGTTGATCTGAGAGGGACACATGTTGTTGGATCGTGGACTCCGAGTGAAATGCTCCGGGAGAAAACGAGAAGTTGAGAATTGAAACTGCCAGAGCCTGGATCGCAAAATCAATCTCGTCTGTTGGTTTGGAGGGACACGTGTCATATGATCATTGAGACCAAGGATTGCAAGTGGACAAAGGAAAAAAGGTAGAGCTATCGATTGAAGAGGACAGATGTTAGTAGATATTCCATTTCAGGAGATATCCAGTCAGCAGCAACAGGGTTTGAGAGTTGAAACTCCTGGATCCTGGATCATGAAGGAAACCTCAGTTGTTGATGGAGGAAAGAGAGATCTAGTCCGCAGACTTGAGAGGACATATATGAACCATCCATTCAAGAGCATTGTCAATATCATGAGATTGATGTTCGTGCTCCATTGCAGGGCCAGAACATGCTCAGGCCTTAATTTTTCATGAGCGGGCCGCAATCAAAACCACGTTTTTGGAGAAAGGATGTGTGGAGACTTGTAGTGAATTGCGGGGTGAAAAGAGGGTTGTCCTCAAACCACCTATAGACCTACCTACAATCATGTGGTCACATGAAGCTCATAGCCCAAGGTCATATCGTGAAATGGAGCCAGTGCTCACTAGACCAAAATCAGGAAGAACCTTTTGAATAAACGCTTGGTCATTGTCGGTGGTCACACGAAGGAAGGGGATAGAAGCCAAAGAAGCCATAGTTGACTGGATGTAACTAACAGAGAAGATGAATAGTATCGACTGCGAGAGATGCTAGGGAAGCTCAACATAATGACCGCTGATGATGAAATCACAGGCAACAGAATCGCCAGAGGAGATGAAGAGTTGCCATGATGATCAGGAGATGACTCGACGTGAGAAATGTATGCAGAACAGAGAAGTGAAGTGATTCTTTTGTCGAGATATGAAGGAGTAAGGAAGAGTTGCAGTGAACAACTTGTAGGGTAAAGCAGTGATGTTGTGAAGAGAATGCAGAGGTATTACGTATGAAGTATGGAGAAGGTGCACAGAGAGTATAAAAATGCAGAACAAAGAAGAGTTGGATGTTGATGTTGAGAGTTATTCATGTAGGTAGAAGCATGCAATGTGCAGGAGAAGAAGCACAGAAGAAGCAAGGAACAAAAATTAATATTTGAGAGAAGAACATAAAGTGCAGCAGACGCGAGGTGAAAGACACTGATGCAGGCAAAGTAGAGCAGTGTAGCAGAACAATGATGAGACTGGTAAGCCATAGATAAATGTTGTATCACTGTGATAAATTTGTAAAAATCAAAGATTAATATTTCAGGGTGGAAGAGAGGTGCTAGGGAGGATTGGTGTCCTCAGAGTTTCAAGTGGGTGCTTGAACACAGGGAGTTGTAGCTTCCATCTGGTTCTAGCCAGAAAAACTAGGTTGNTGGTGATGGAACACTTATGGAGTTGGTGCTTCCTTCTAGTGGGTGCTAGAGAAACTAGGGAGTTGGTGCTTCCTTCTAGTGGGTGCTAGATAAACCAGATATTTGGTGCTCTCAGCAAGTTGCAGCTTGCAAAACAGAGGTGGTAGCGTCAAATGAGTTGGTTCTCATAAGAATGATAATGTACAGAAAATAAAGATTACTTATCATATCAAGAAGAAGAGTTTTTTACCCTTTATGGGTTTCCTCAGGAAATATCTGTCTCTGTATATTTCATGTGTGTGATTGATTTTGAATGTTCTATTGCTTACGTCCCTGCATTATTGTGATTTTCATTGAGTGCTCTATAAAGAGTTTAAAATAAGAATAATTTTTTAAGCACGATAACAACTGATTGACCCCCCTCTCAGTTGTCCAACAATTGGTATCAGAGAAATTTCCCTTTATTTAAGGTTAGATCCTAGAGATTAAACATGACTAGCCATGGAGGAACTTAAACCAATAAGGCCCCCTATTCAATGGAATAAACTTTGGCTTCTGGAAGGTTAGGATGAGAACCTACATAATGGATTTAGGTGTAGATGTTTGGGATGTGGTAGAGACTGGTTATGTAAAGCCAGTTGTACTAGCTTCTAAGGATGACAAGCTAGAATTCAAATTCAATGCTAAGGCTATGAATGCTATTCTGAGTGGGCTTGCAGAAGAAGAATTTGTAAAATTTATTCACTCAGAAACTGCCAAAGCAATGTGGGACAAACTCATTAGAAGCTATGAAGGTAATGAGAAGGTAAAGGATGCCAAGCTTCAAACCTATAGATTACAGTTTGAACAACTAAAGATGAATGAGGATGAGACAGTTAATAAATTCTTCTTTAGATTTGAGGAGCTTGTGAATGCCAGGAAAGGTCTTGGTGAGAAGATTGAAGACCTATTATTAGTTCAAAAGATATTAAGATCTTTGCCTAATAGATTCAATCCAAAAGTTTATGCAATAGAAGAACTGAACGATCTTAAGACTCTATCTATTGATCAACTTCTAGGAAATCTTACTACTTATGAAATGAGGATTAGTAAAGATAAATCTACCACTAGAGAAGCATCATTTAAAGCAAACAAGAATGAGGATTCTGAGCCTGATGAAATTGAAGAAAAATTTGTGAGAAGACTAAAGAAAGGATCAAGCAAGTACCAAGGCAAGTTTCCCTTCAGGTTTTTTAACTGTGGAAAGATAGGTCAATTTGAATCTAAGTGTCCACACAAGCAGAAGGACTAGAACTCTAAAGGAGAACAGAAGTACAAATCCAAGAGATTTGGTAAAAAGAAAAGTTTATGTGTAAACAATGATGACTCTTCAGAAGACACAGATAGTGACTCTTCCTATGAAGATAAGGTTAATAAATTTGTTCTTATGGCCAAAGAGGAAATTTCCCTTTATTTAAGTTGTGGTTTACTTGGAAGGAGAGTTGATCGGTGCTTTAGAAGAGATTGACAGACTCATACTTAAGAAGAGAAAACAAAAACAATTGTTACAGTTCAAGAAAGGCAGTAAAAAACCTAATGAATAATTTTCCCTTCTAAAAGTGGAATTAGAAGAGGTAAAGAAGATTGAAGACATTCTGAGACAATAGTTATCAAAAAAGAAGGCAAGATGTGAAGCTTTGGAGGAAGAAGTAGTGAAAACTAGGAAAGAGTTGGAGAAGTTTCAAGCCTTGTATCATTAGAATCTGTCAAGTATCAAAGCCTCAGAAGGATTAGCCACCATTCTGAATCAGGAAAGGAATCCGAACTTACAAACTGGTTTTGGTTATGAAGAGGGATCAAGTAGTGGTCAACCAAGAAACAAATAACCCATCAAGTTTGTCAAATCTACAACCAGTGAACCTGCAGAAAAAAAGGAAGATAATCAACCGCCAAGGAGGAGTAAGGAAAAAGGTACCATAACTGAATCTGTAGAAAAAAGAAATAATACACTCTCTTCTCAAGGAAATCATCAACATGGAAGAAATCGACATGTTCAAAGAAGATAGCCATTTTCCAGGTACAAAGATTTTTTCTATGGATATTGTTTCTATTGTTCTAGCTTTGGCCACAAAGCTGTAAATTGTTCCTTAAGATTTAGACATGAGCAATCAAGACACCGAAGGAATAAATATATGCCACAACAAAGAATGAGATATCCAAGTAACAAACAACCACAGATTGCAAATTGTCAAATTAAGTTTAGAGACATGCAACTGAGGAGGTCAAAAAATAACAAACAGTCAATGAGTAGACAACGCTAGAACAATCACTTTGACCTATTGAACAATGAGATTGAATGTTACAACTATCATAACTTCGGCCACAAAGCTGCAAACTCCCATCTGAAGAATTACAAAGCAGATCCAAGGATAAATCTCTTATATAGAAAGGCCAGCACATGGAAAAATAAGGATAATGAAAAATGTGGTCTAATACTTTCAACTCAAAAACAAAAGGACTCCTGAAATATAGACAATGAATGTTCCAAGCACATGACTGGAGACAGGGATAAGCTTCTGCCTATAAGTAAAAGAAAAACAGTAAATGTGATCTTTGAAAATGATGAACCATGTAAAATCAAGGGTAAAGGGATGGTGAGTTTGAGTAATGGCAAAGGATATTCTCGGGATGTTTTTCTTATAGATGGTATGAAACATAGTTTTCTCAGTACAAGTCAAATGTGTGACAGAGGATGTGAAGAGGTGTTCACGTCCAAAGATTTTAAGGTGAAAAATGTAAACTCAGGACAGGTGGTGGATAAAGGCATAAGGGAAAATAATGATGTTGATATTGAATCCTCACATGCAAGAAAAGAAGAAGTAGAAGAAGAATTATGTCATAAGCTGAAAGAAGAAGTTGTGAAGGCTGAGAAGTCAAACACCCAAATCAAGTTCCTGAACAGCTCCATGAACTTGGATGAGATCTTGGATAGTCAGAGATCACCAAATGAAAAATATGGTCTTGGATACAACAAGGAAGAAATCATTACTCCTAAGAAGTCTAACACAGGTCCTTCATTTGTAAAAAGGGAAAGCAGGTATGAGAGTGTTTGTAATGCTTTTTTCTTGTGATGCATATGGTCATAAAATGTTGGATTGTAGGCATCATGGAAGAAAAATGAAATTGTTGTAATAGAAGATTAGAGAAGAGTGACAGGGGGAGTCATTCAGTTATGACAAGAAAAGGTTGATGAAGGAGTCCTAGTAAGAGAGGTGAACAATATTGAGTCTGCTATAGAGGACACAGCTGAGATGAAGATGAACAGGTCCAAGAATCAGAAGGAGAAGATAGTGAGTTAGATACAAATACTCTGCATAACTCAAATAAGAGGGTCCATCCTATCATGGGGAGTATGTATTGGTTGAATATATGATACCTCCAACAAGTACTGTAACAACTTAGGGGGAGCATGTTTTATTTGACATTGATGTCAAAGGGGGAGAAAAAGTGTGTTCTGGATGCTATAGTTGGAGATCTAAGTAGAATAGTACAATCCTTCAGGGTTGCCATCAATGCCAAAGGGGGAGATTGTTAGCATGTTTATAGGCAGAGTGTTCTTTTCATTGATGGAAAGAACAACAACGACATTGGCATGTTTACAGGAAGAGTGTGATTTTCATTGATGGCAAGATCAGAGTGTGCATCGATGGAAAAATAGGAACGACGTAAGCTCAGGTGAAGAAGAAAAAAGTATGCAGAGATCAAAGCTCGGGAGAGATAGCATTCTGAGTTGTGAAAATGAGATCCCATACATTGAGGCTCACAGAAGGATTAAAGGTCATGGACTTTGACACTTAGAGATTTGAGAAAGACAAAGCTCAGGAGGAGGAGCGATAGTGGTCATTAGATCACCAATCCTGAATACCCGATGTCTATTATATCAGAGTATAGTGACCAAATGAAGCACAAAGGAGAAGTACAGATATGATCTATTGGATCTGAGCACCGAGGACCAACAGTCATCAGATCCAGTCTAACTGCAATGAGGATAAGGCCGAGAGCCATCCTCCAACTCCGTGAAATATGAAACCGTGATAGGACCTGAACTATTGGATCAAGAGGACACATGGCGAGAGATCAACATTTCACTGGCTTGCGAACTGGAAAATTCAAAGGTGAGAGTTGTAGGAACTCGTGAAATGTGAAATTGAGATAATATCTGAATCATTGGATCCAGAGGACATGTGGCGAGACATCAGCATTTCGCTGACTTGCAAACTGGAAAAGTCAAAGGTAACAGTTGTAGGAACTCACGAAACGTGAATTCCCAATAAAATATAGACCATTGGATCACAGAGGGTTGTGGGCCATTGATCTAGAGTATTTCAGATATCAAGAGTTGGAAGAGTCATGGTTGGATCATGTTTAAACACCCGACACACGAAGTCGTGATTTGATCACAACCATTAGATCAATTTTGAGTGGAAGGACAAGATAAGCTAGCAAAGTTGCATCGTATAAATATCAAGTCGTCAATCCAAGATCCTGATCAAATGAACAACATTCACTTTGGACATAGAGATGCGAGGAGTTTACACCCAGGAAAGTTTGAGATTGTAAATCCCTGGAATGCGAAGTTTCGTCAACCGTCAGATCTGGAGATCATAAAATGATCGTTAGATCGTGGCATACCACCTCAATAGACCATGTCAGCAAGGACATGTGGTAGACTACGTCAGCAAGGACACATGGTGCAATTAGACAATGACAAGTGTCAAGTTGATTCAACATTTCAGGTACGTGGAAATCACAAATCCGAGTGACATGTGGTAGATGCTCGGCTCATGACACATCATCGAGTGATGCAAGAGTTACATCACTCTGAAAGTTTTTCTTAGATATTTTTACCACCAGTACTCTCCCAAAGACCCGAAGTCCCGAAGGTCGAAGTCCTAGAGTGGAGGATAGCCATTGGATTAAAGAGGACACGCGTCAGTGGATTGCCAACTCCAGGAAAAAGAAAAGGAAGGATGAACGAGAGTTTGAGAATTGAAATCTATGAAGTTTGGAGACATGAAGGAGATATCAACCATTGATCTGAGAAGGAAATGCATCATTGGATCGTGGACTCTGGGTGAAATGCTCCAGGAGCAAACGAGAAGTTGAGGATTGAAACTCTCGGAGCCCAGATCGTGAAATCGATCTCGTATGTTGGTTTGGAGGGACTCGTGTCATCTGCTCGCTAAGACGAAGGATTACACCTGGAAAAAGGAAAAAATGTAGAGCCATCAATTGAAGAGGACATATGTCAACAGATCTTCCATTCCAAAATATATCAAGTCAGCAGCAACAGGGTTTGAGAGTTGAAACTCCCGGAGCCTGGATCATGAAGGAAACCTCAACTATTGATGGAGGAAAGAGAGATATGGTCCACAGACTTGAGAGGAAAGATATGAATTGTCTTTTCAAGAGAACCATCAAGATCGTGAGATCGACGGTCGTGCTCCATTGCGGGGCCAGAACATGCTCAGGCCTTAATTTTTCATGAGCGGGCCGCAATCGAAACCACGGTTTTGGAGAAAGGACGTGCAGAGGCTTGTAGTGAATTGTGGGGTGAAAATAAGGTTGTCATCAAAACTCCTATAGACCCGCCTACAATCACGTGGTCACATGAAGCTCATATCCCAAGGTCATATCGTGAAATGGAGCCAGTGCTCACTAGACACAAATCGGGAAGCACCTTTTGAATAAGCGCTTGGTCACCACCGGTGGTCATGCGAAGGAAGGGGATAGAAGCCAAAGAAGCCATAGTTGATTGGCTGTAACTTACCAAGAAGACAAAGAGTCTCAACTTCTAGAGAAGCTATGGAATCTCAGCATAACGACCACTGATGATGAACTCATAGGCATCAAAACCGCCAGAGAATATGAAGAGTTACCATGATGATCAGTAGATGACTCGATGTGAGAAATGTATGAAGAACAATGAAGTGAAGTGATTCTGATGTCGAGCTATGTAGGAGTAAGGAAGAGCTGTTGTGAACAAACTGTAGGGTATAACAATGATGCTGTGAAGAGCATGCATAGGTATTGCGCATGAAGTATGGAGAAGGTGCACATAGAGTATAAAAACACAGAACATAGAAGAGTTGCATGTTGTTGTTGAGAGTGATTCATGCGGGTAGAATCATGCAGTGTGTAGGAGAAGAAGCACAGAATAATCAAGGAAAAAAATGCATATCTGAGAGAAGAACATAAAGTGTAGCAAACGCGAGGTGAGAGACATTGATGCAGGCAGAGAAGAGCAGTGTAGCAGAACAATGATGAGACTAGTAAGCCATAGATAAATGTTGTATGATTGTGATAAAGTTGTAAAAAAAAAAGATTAATATTTCAGGGTGGAAGGGAGGTGCTAGGGAGGATTGTTGTCCTCAGAGTTTCAAGTGGGTTCTTGAACACAGGGAGTTGTAGCTTCCATCTGGTTCTAGCCAGAAAAACCGGGGTGGCAGGTTGGTGCAAGGGAGAACTATTGTTCTCTGTTATTCATGTTGGTGCTAGTGTGACTGGAAGTTGGTGCTTCCATCCAGTTGGTGTTGGAACACTTAGGGAGTTGGTGCTTCCTTCTAGTGGGTGCTAGAGAAACCAGGGAGTTGGTGCTTCCTTCTAGCGAGTTATAGAGAAACCAGAGAGTTGGTTCTCTCAACAAGTTGAAGCTTGCAAAAAAGAGGTGGTAGCCTCACAATGAGTTGGTTCTCATAAGAATGACAATGTACAAAAAATAAAGATTACTTATCATATCGAGAAGAAGAGGTTTTTACCCTTTATGGGTTTCCTTAGAAAATATTTGTCTATGTATATTTCATGTGTGTGATTGATGTTGAATGTTGTATTGATTAACTCCCTGCATTAATTTGATTTTCATTGAGTGCTTTGTAAAGAGTTTAAAATAAGCATTATTGTTTAAGCACGGTAACAAAAGATTCACCCCCCCTCTTATTTGTCCAACAAAACTTACTGGAAGAAAAGTTCCACAAAGGATTATGGAATATATGGAGTCAAGCCCACTTGGGAATTTTTTGTGGATGCGATCAAGGAACAATATTACCCTATTGGTAACTATGACGACCAATACATGAGATGGACCACACTACAGAAAGAGAGTGGCCAAATAGTGTCTGAGTTCACAAATAATTCCTATACCTTGTGCACCATTATGGGTATCAAAGACTCGAGAAACATTTGGTTCTGAAATACCACGAGGATCTGCATAGGTACATCCAAACCAAAATGGATTTCCTGGACATCTAATCTGTGGGAGCTAGATATCGATATGTTGTCAAAATCGAGCAGAAATTTAGGCACCAGAACAAATGGGAGTTCGGGTCTACAAATCGGCAACAACCAAAGAATGTTAAAGACGACCCTAACAAACATCCTCCCAAAAACTCATCTAAGCCACAGGAAAACAAGGGTAACATAAAGACGAAGAAGGACACTAGAAAGTGGTGCGATTTCCACAAAATCGCTCGGAAAAAAACTAATGAATGTCACTCAAAACAATCATTAGTGGTAAAGATCAAGGAAAAGGAGTCAAACCCTGATTTGGAATTTGATTCAAAAAATAATGGAAGAAGATAGATCATCGACGTAGACCCCACAACTATTGTTGAGACCAAAACAATTCAACCTGAAGAACCAACAAATCTTGAAGAGGGGGAGCACCTTTTTCATTCACATATGTGGGTGAAGGGGACCCCGCTGCATTTTAATTTTGATAGAAGAAGCTAGAATAACCTCATCTCATCAGAGTTTGTCAAGAAGTTGGGTTTGTCGACAACACCACACCCACAACCATACAACATCAGGTGGATTCACTAGGGACGTGATATCCATGTCAACCAACAACATCGATTGTCATATGGCATCCATCCCTTCAAGAATGAGGTATTATGTGATGTTGCCCCGCTATATGTCTGTGATGTTATTTTGGGCTAGCCATATATGTGGAAGCACCATGCTATTTATGAGTCTCGACCTTGTAGTGTCATTATTACTCTCGGGTGTCATCTCTATAGGATACCAGAGATAGTTCCAACTATTTTCCCACCTAAATAGTTTCACAAGGTAGTATCTCATACTACAAAATTCAACTTCTTTAAAATTTGTTCAAAAGGTGAACAAAAGGACACTACAACCACTGTAGGCTCATTCCAAGCACCTTATATCCAACAGAAGTAGGTCGACAATATTGAAGCAAAGCATAAAGATTCCTTCTTCACATAGTCATCTCATCAGGTTCTCGACAATATCCCATAGATCGAGCGATACAACTTCTCCAGCAAGGCAAGAAACTCACCAAGGTTTATATTCAACAAACACTTCCCCCTCTCCCATAGAAAATCAACACAATGGAGATTGTTTCTTCCTAAGGAGGGAGGATTGATCCAGGTATATATCGATGACAACCCACCTATTCCAACTAGGTCAAAATAGTTTGTTGACAATTTACTATTTTTAGCATCTTTTTGGGTTCCAAACTTTTGGGGCCATTTTGAGGGCCTAAACAACCTTTTTTTGCGATCGGGCACCTCAATGATAGTTGAAGGCTTTGATTGGGCCTCAAAAATGAATCTACTTGTTGATACCTTTCCAACAATCTATTGTGTGCAACAAACGGATATTGTATGCCAAAGGTACGCCCACTGGAAGTTGATACACCAAACTACCCAAAATGGGGTCCAAAAAATTGTTGGTTTTTCATCTTCCGGGGTTAGTGTTTTGGATTGTATTTATGTTAAAAAGGACTTTCGAGCCTCATTCTAACAATCACCTTATTGTGAATGAGCCTATTCGTCATATCTCTTCTCAGAGATAAGCTGCCACCATTTTAGAAAGTTCATTCACTTTGTATTTTACAGTTCTTTACATTTCACTCATTAATAGAAATTGTGTATTACTATATCTTTGTGTTTATTGTTATATATCTGCTATATATATGTTATATTATTGGATATCTGATATATCTCTGTACATTTCTTTATTATATCTCCGCTCTCATTTTGTGCTCAAAATAATCTGGATCACAAATAGGCCCACCTTTCCTGAGCAGGAGGGATTTCCCATGATTTATGTAATGAAGTGCATGTGAGAGAAAAAAGTTTCTTTATTGTGATTCGAGAGATGTAAGTCCTTTAATGGCCCAAGGAATTCTTTTAGTGGTCCTTATTTGACAAAATAAGACCTTCATTAAATCACAAATAAAATAGGTCTGTGTATAATGAAAATAGGCACCTAATTCCTTAGACAAGTGGGATAAAGTAGTGGTAGAACTTTTGTATGGAGTTACATATTTTATGTATCCTCAATTATTGAAATTACAAGAGTCAATAATACTTGGATATCTCCCACCTCAATTAGCTCAAACCACAACCCTTAAATTAACTAGTATGGCATTGTCAACTAATTGGACTTCACTAAAAATCTTAGATATATGGATTGAAAAACTTCTAAAGCCATTGTTTAAAAGGATCATTTGAAACCTTATTTTCTAATAGGGATTTTCTATCATATGTCAGTAAAAATTTATAAACCTAAGGTTATGATTATCAAGTCTAAAAATATCACTTAAGACTAGAACAACCTAAAGGAAGTTAATTCATACACTAAGTCTTTGAGAGTTGACCCGCGTCATAAGCTCAACTGAAATTTTAGTGTAGAGAAAGGATTTAGGTGGGATGGAAAACCTATTTTGGTATTGTTTCAATATTAAGAGAAACTATAAAGAAGTGGATTGCTACTTTTAGGAGAAAAATGAATTTCTCTTTGATAATCTTTTCATTCAATTTATTTTATATGGATGTGAAGTTTGGAGTTACAACATTTCTATAGAGATCTAAAGGGAAACTAAGCAAATTCAAAAGCACTTTATAGTTTGTAATCTCAAAATTAAGAGTAATAGTTCATATCCCATTCTCCTCTCAAAAGTCTAGGATTTCTACCATAAAGAGTAAAGTTATGATTAGGTACCTAATGTACAAGTTAACTAACATGAAGGATAAAAGGATTCCTATCATTGTATCTAATTCCAATAAATGTCACTTGATAATTAAGGGAGGAAGATATAATGGTGCTCTTTCCTAGCTAAATTAATGGTGGATTCAAGAAGACACTCTCTAAAATATAGATAATAGAAAACGCATTATCAATACTAGAATTAAAGAGAGTTATGGTAACATGAGGAAATAAAGAATAAGAGAAAGCTAATTTTATATCAAGATACCATCAAACCCAAGTTAGAAGATCAAAAATATCTTTCATCTATTTCTAACTTGAAAAAGAAAATTATTTTTGCTAAAATAAAAACCAACTCTCATGCACTACACAGTGAAACTGGGCATTGAATAAGTCCTAAAATTCCTTGGGAAGAAAGAATATGTAATATTTGTAATATTAAGAAAGTGGAGGATGGAAAACACTTTCTATTAGAACCATTTTCCTATGTACACATTAGGGCTCAATTATACAATATTTATGCCACTACTGATATTTTTTATTATGTTTCTTAAGGTATGATAAACCACAGTCACTACTACAATACAAGGTCATAATGCTACTTTTAGGGTCACATTGTAGTGTTTTTTTCTATGAAAAAATTAATTTTGTACGATGCAAAAAATGACACACATAGGGATGTGACCATTTGCATCTACTTTGCATCACAAAGTTTCCTATTTATGTCATTTTGTTCAATGCAGACTCCTTAAGGTGTCATATTAGTGACAAAAATCAAAACATAGGAAGTGATCTATGTCAAATTTTCATCTTAGTTGCGTCGATTTTTTTTAAAACAACTTTGTAGAGTCACCTTTGCTTTATGTTTGGATTAAAAATATGTTATTTGCATCATTTTAGAGTCTTTATCCGTCATATTATCATTGGTATGAGTCCTAAATTAGCATTATTTTTGGGAGTATGTTTAGTTTATTAGTGTCGTATTAGCATTAAAATATAAAACTTTTCCATTGTGTTTTCATCTTCCAAGCGTCATATTACTCCATTAAGTTTTAGTGTAAGTTTTGCAACATTATTATCTATTTACCATCGTTATTGTGTTGTATTGAAAATGTTTTGTGTCATATTAGCATCACATTTACATTATTTTAGTGTCATAATTATCTCATTTTAGCATCAAAATTGTATTGCTAATTATTAATTTAATTAATATTGATTATTTGATTATTTTTTATTAATTTTATTTGTTTTGTAAATAAACAACTATATTAATATGGACATAGATTAAATATAACATATAATAGATTCAACCTCACAAATACCATGACAGTTTCTAGGGCTCTATATCTCAAAAAAAAAAAAATTTCCTGCCCCTGAGGGGAAACCAGGCCTTAACGTGTCTAAAATTAATATGTTTGATCAAGTTATGATTGTCTATAATGATATCCAAATCTAAAATCCTATATATCATAACAACAGAAAATTAACTAGAACAAGATGTCATTTTGCATGTGGAACCTAGGGGCTAGTGAGGTCCACAGTCTCTCATCCAGCAGCAACCTTAGAGGACTTGGCCTTCACATAATTTCTGGTAGGAGGGACAAAGTTTCCTCCTTGACTATTGGCAATCTAGGTGACTACCTCAGACACATAATCATTTTGAATTTCCAAAACTTCTTTCCTACTTTTCAGCTAGCGGAAATCTTGCTCTTTGGGAAGCATTTCCATGGCTACCATTTTCTTGGTGTGCCAATACAACTCAAGAATTATGTTTACTAATTATTTATTTATTTTTTAATTTAATTATTAGTATTACTTAATTAATATTTTTTTGATATTTAAATATTGATTAAATCAATGAGTAGTATAAGTCTATTTCACAACACGTGTATTAATCATGAAGAAAAAACCATGCATATATAAACCCACCACCCAACTAACATCCTATGAATTTCACACCATGACTAGAGCATAAGATCATGCATCTATAAATGCAATTATGAGATTTTACCACACTAAAATTGAATCAATTCCACACCATGGAAGA
>JASDQU010108500.1:68038-79620 GCA_032191745.1 Picea mariana | reverse complement strand
TCTTCCATGGTGTGGAATTGATTCAATTTTAGTGTGGTAAAATCTCATAATTGCATTTATAGATGCATGATCTTATGCTCTAGTCATGGTGTGAAATTCATAGGATGTTAGTTGGGTGGTGGGTTTATATATGCATGGTTTTTTCTTCATGATTAATACACGTGTTGTGAAATAGACTTATACTACTCATTGATTTAATCAATATTTAAATATCAAAAAAATATTAATTAAGTAATACTAATAATTAAATTAAAAAATAAATAAATAATTAGTAAACATAATTCTTGAGTTGTATTGGCACACCAAGAAAATGGTAGCCATGGAAATGCTTCCCAAAGAGCAAGATTTCCGCTAGCTGAAAAGTAGGAAAGAAGTTTTGGAAATTCAAAATGATTATGTGTCTGAGGTAGTCACCTAGATTGCCAATAGTCAAGGAGGAAACTTTGTCCCTCCTACCAGAAATTATGTGAAGGCCAAGTCCTCTAAGGTTGCTGCTGGATGAGAGACTGTGGACCTCACTAGCCCCTAGGTTCCACATGCAAAATGACATCTTGTTCTAGTTAATTTTCTGTTGTTATGATATATAGGATTTTAGATTTGGATATCATTATAGACAATCATAACTTGATCAAACATATTAATTTTAGACACGTTAAGGCCTGGTTTCCCCTCAGGGGCAGGAAATTTTTTTTTTTTTGAGATATAGAGCCCTAGAAACTGTCATGGTATTTGTGAGGTTGAATCTATTATATGTTATATTTAATCTATGTCCATATTAATATAGTTGTTTATTTACAAAACAAATAAAATTAATAAAAAATAATCAAATAATCAATATTAATTAAATTAATAATTAGCAATACAATTTTGATGCTAAAATGAGATAATTATGACACTAAAATAATGTAAATGTGATGCTAATATGACACAAAACATTTTCAATACAACACAATAACGATGGTAAATAGATAATAATGTTGCAAAACTTACACTAAAACTTAATGGAGTAATATGACGCTTGGAAGATGAAAACACAATGGAAAAGTTTTATATTTTAATGCTAATACGACACTAATAAACTAAACATACTCCCAAAAATAATGCTAATTTAGGACTCATACCAATGATAATATGACGGATAAAGACTCTAAAATGATGCAAATAACATATTTTTAATCCAAACATAAAGCAAAGGTGACTCTACAAAGTTGTTTTAAAAAAAATCGACGCAACTAAGATGAAAATTTGACATAGATCACTTCCTATGTTTTGATTTTTGTCACTAATATGACACCTTAAGGAGTCTGCATTGAACAAAATGACATAAATAGGAAACTTTGTGATGCAAAGTAGATGCAAATGGTCACATCCCTATGTGTGTCATTTTTTGCATCGTACAAAATTAATTTTTTCATAGAAAAAAACACTACAATGTGACCCTAAAAGTAGCATTATGACCTTGTATTGTAGTAGTGACTGTGGTTTATCATACCTTAAGAAACATAATAAAAAATATCAGTAGTGGCATAAATATTGTATAATTGAGCCCTAATGTGTACATAGGAAAATGGTTCTAATAGAAAGTGTTTTCCATCCTCCACTTTCTTAATATTACAAATATTACATATTCTTTCTTCCCAAGGAATTTTAGGACTTATTCAATGCCCAGTTTCACTGTGTAGTGCATGAGAGTTGGTTTTTATTTTAGTAAAATTAATTTTCTTTTTCAATTTAGAAATAGATGAAAGATATTTTTGATCTTCTAACTTGGGTTTGATGGTATCTTGATATAAAATTAGCTTTTTCTTATTCTTTATTTCCTCATGTCACCATAACTCTCTTTAATTCTAGTATTAATAATGTGTTTTCTATTATCTATATTTTAGAGAGTGTCTTCTTGAATCCTCCATTAATTTAGCTAGGAAAGAGCACCATTATATCATCCTCCCTTAATTATCAAGTGACATTTATTGGAATTAGATACAATGATAGGAATCCTTTTATCCTTCATGTTAGTTAACTTGTACATTAGGTACCTAATCATAACTTTACTCTTTATGGTAGAAATCCTAGACTTTTGAGAGGAGAATGGGATATGAAATATTACTCTTAAATTTGAGATTACAAACTATAAAGTGCTTTTGGATTTGCTTAATTTCCCTTTAGATTTCTATAGAAATGTTGTAACCCCAAACTTCACATCCATATAAAATAAATTGAATGAAAAGAGTATCAAAGAGAAATTCCTTTTTATCCTAAAAGTAGCAATCCACTTCTTTATAGTTTCTCTTAATATTGAAACAATACCAAAATAGGATTTTCGTCCCACCTAAATCCTTTCTCTACACTAAAATTTCAGTTGAGCTTATGATGCAGGTCAACTCTCAAAGACTTAGTGTATGAATTAACTTCCTTTATGTTGTTCTAGTCTTAAGTAGAATTAGGGTAAGTGGTATTTTTGACTTGATAATCATAACCTTAGGTTTATAAAGTTTTACTGACATATGATAGAAAATCCCTATTAGAAAATAAGGTTTCAAATGATCCTTTTAAACAATGTCTTTAGAGGTTTTTCAATCCATATATCTAAGATTTTTAGTGAAGTCCAATTAGTTGACAATGCCATATTAGTTAATTTAAGGGTTGTGGTTTGATCCAATTGAGGTGGGAGATATCTAAGTATTATTGACTCTTGTAATTTCAATAATTAAGGATACCTAAAATATGTAACTCCATACAAAAGTTCTACCACTACTTTATCCCACTTGTCTAAGGAATTAGGTGCCTATTTTCATTATACACGGACCTATTTTATTTTTGATTTAATGAAGGTCTTATTTTGTCAACTAAGGACCACTAAAATAATTCCTTGGGCCATTAAAGGACTTACATCTCTCAAGGCACAATAAAGAAACTTTGTTCTCTCACATGCACTTCATTACATAAGTCATGGGAAATCCCTCCTGCTCAGGAAAGGTGGGCCTATTTGTGATCCAGATTATTTTGAGCACGAAATGAGAGCGGAGATATAATAAAGAAATGTATAGAGATATATTGAATATCCAATAATATAACATATATATAGCAGAGATATAACAATAAACAAAAAGATACAGTAATACACAATTTCTATTAATGAGCGAAATGTAAAGAACTGTAAAATACAAAGTGAATGAACTTGCTAAAATGGTGGAAGCTTATCTCTGAGAAGAGATGTGATGGTTATTCTCATTCACAATAATATGATTGTTATAATGAGGCTCCAAAGTCCTTTTTAACATAAATAAAATCCAAAACCCTAACCCCGGAAGATGAAAAACCAACAGTTTTTTGGACCCCATTTTGGGTAGTTTGGTGTATCAACTTCCAGTGGGCGTACCTTTGGCATACAATATCCATTTGGTGCACACAATAGCTCATTGGAAAGGTATCGATGAGGAGATTCATTTTTGGGGCCCAACCAAAGCCTTCAACTATCATTGAGGTGCCCAATCGCAAAAAAAGGTTGTTTAGGCCCTCAAAATGGCCCCAAAATTTTGGAACCCGAAAAGATGTTAAAAATAGTAAATTGTCAAGTAACTATTTTGACCTAGTTGGAATAGGTGGGTGGCCACCGATATATACCTAGATCAATTCTCCCTCCTTAGGAAGAAACAATCTCCATTGTGTCGAGTTTCCATGGGAAAGGGGGAAGCGTTTGTTGAATATGAACCTTGGTGAGTTGCTTGCCTTGTTGGAGAAGTTGTATTGCTCGGTTTATGCGATATTGTAGAGAACCTGATGAGATGAATATGTGCAGAAGGAATCTTTACGCTTTGCTTCAATATTGTCGACCTACTTTTGCTGGATATAAGGTGCTTGGAATGAGTCTACAATGGTTGTAGTGTCTTTCTGTTCACCTTTTGAACAAATTTTGAAGAAGCTAAATTTTGTAGTATGAGATACTACCTTGTGGAACTATTTAGGTGGGAAAATAGTTGGAACTACCTTTGGTATCCTATAGAGATGACACCCAGAGTAACAATGACACTACGGGGTCAAGACTCATAAATAGCATGGTGCTTCCACATATATGGCTGGCCCAAAATAACATCATAGACATCCAGCGGGGCAACATCACATAATACCTCATTCTTGAAGGGATGGATGCCATATGAAAATTGACGTTGTTGGTTGACACGGATATCGCGTCCCTAGCAAAGCCACCCGATGTTGTATGGTTGCGGGTGTGGTGTTGTCGACAACCCCAACTACTTGACGACCTTTGATGAGATGAGGTTCTTCTAGCTTCTTCTATCAAAAATAAAATGCAGCGGAGTCCCCTTCACCCACATATGTGAATGAAAAAGGTGCTCCCCCTCTTTAGGATGTGTTGGTTCTTCTGGTTGAATTATTTTGGTCATGACAATAGTAGTGGGGTCTACGTCGATGATCTGTCTTCTTCCATTATCTTTTGAATCAAATTCTGAATCAGGGTTTGACTCCTTTTCCTTGATCTCGACCACCAATGATTGTTTTGAGTGACATTCATTAGTGTTTTCCGAGTGATTTTGTGGAAATTGCACCACTTTCTAGTGTCCTTCTTCGTCTTTATGTTACCCTTGTTTTCCTGTGGCTTAGACGAGTTTTTGGGAGGATGTTTGTTAGGGTCGTCTTTATCATTCTTTGGTTGTTGCGGATTTGCAGACCTGAACTCCCATTTGTTCTGGTGCCTAAATTTCTGCTTGATTTTGACAACATATCGATAGCCAACTCCCAATGATGAGATGTCCAAGAAATCTATTTTTGTTTGGATGTACCTATGCAGATCCTCGTGGTATTTCAGAACCAGATGTTGCTCGAGTCTTTGATACCCATATTGGTGCGCAAGGTATGGGAATTATTTGTGAACTCCAACACTATTTGGCCACTCTCTTTCCGTAGTGTGGTCCATCTTATGTATTGGTCGTCATAGTTACCAATAGGGTAATATTGTTCCTTGACCGCATCCACAAAAAAATCTCAAGTAAGCTCGACTCCATATATTGCAGACTCCTTTGTGGAACTTTTCTTCCAGTAATTTTTTTTGGACAACTGAGANGTTGGTCGTCATAGTTACCAATAGGGTAATATTGTTCCTTGACCGCATCCACAAAAAAATCTCAAGTAAGCTCGACTCCATATATTGCAGACTCCTTTGTGGAACTTTTCTTCCAGTAATTTTTTTTGGACAACTGAGAGGGGGGGTGAATTAGTTGTTACCATGCTTAAAAAATCATGCTTATTTTAAACTCTTTACAGAGCACTCAATGAAAATCACAATAATGCAAGGAGTTAAGCAATAGAACATTCAACATCAATCACACACATGAAATATACATAGACAAATATTTCCTGAGGAAACCCATAAAGGGTAAAAACCTCTTCTTCATGATATGATAAGTAATCTTTATTTTTTGTACATTGTCATTCTTATGAGAACCAACTCATTGTGAGGTTGCCACCTCTGTTTTGCAAGCTGCAAGTTGCTAAGAGCACCAACTCTCTGGTTTCTCTAGCACCCACTAGAAGGAAGCACCAACTCCCTGGTTTCTCTAGCACCCACTAGAAGGAAGAACCAACTCCCTAAGTGTTCCAACACCAACTGGATGGAAGCACCAACTTCCAGTCACACTAGCACTAACAGAGAACAATAGTTCTCCCTTGCACCAACCTGCCACCCTGGTTTTTCTGGCTGCAACCAGATGGAAGCTACAACTCCCTATGTTCAAGAACCCACTTGAAACTCCAAGGACAACAATCCTCCCTAACACCTCCCTTCCACCCTAAAATATTAATCTTTGCTTTTTGCAAATTTATCATAGTGATACAACATTTATCTATGGCTTACCAGTCTCATCACTATTCTGCTACACTACTCTTCTCTGCCTGCATCAGTCTCTCTCACCTTGCGTTTGCTACACTTTATGTTCTTCTCTCAGATATGCATTTTTGTTCCTTGCTTATTCTGTGCTTCTGCTCCTGCACACTGCATGATTCTACCCGCATGAATCACTCTCAACAGCAGCAGCCAACTCTTCTCTGTTCTGCGTTTTTATACTCTTTTTGCACCTTCTCCATACTTCATGTGCAATACCTATGCATGCTCTTCACAACATCATTGTTCTGCCCTACATTTTGTTCACAGCAGCTCTTCCTTACTCCTACATAGCTCGACATCATAATCACTTCACTTCTTTGTTCTGCATACATTTCTCACGTCGAGTCAACTCTTGATCATCATGGCAACTCTTCATCTTCTCTAGCGGTTTTGTTGCCAGCGAGTTCATCATCAGTGGCCGTTATGTTGAGATTCCTTAGCTTCTCTGGAAGTCGAGACTCTTTGTCTTCTTAGTCAGTTACAACCAGTCAACTATGGATTCTTTGGCTTCTATCCCCATCCCTCGTGTGACCACCGGTGGTGACCAAGCGCTTCCCGATTTCTATCTAGTGAGTGTTGGCTTCATTTCACGATATGACCTTGGGATATGAGCTTCATGTGACCATGCGATTGCGGGTGGGTCTATAGGAGGTTTGATGACAACCCTCTTTTTGCCCCACAATTCACTACAAGCCTCCATGCGTCCTTTCTCCAAAACCGTGGTTTCGATTGCAGCCCGCTCATGAAAAATTAAGGCCCAAGCATGTTCTGGCCCCGCAATGGAGCATGACCATCGATCTCATGATATTGACAATTCTCTTGAAAGGACGGTTCAGATCTTTCCTCTCAATTCTGTGGACTAGATCTCTCCTTCCTCCATCAACAGCTGAGGTTTCCTTCATGATCCGGGCTCTGGGAGTTTCAACTCTCAAACCCTGTTGCTACTGACTGGATATCTTCTAGAATGGAAGATCTATTGCATATGTCCTCTTCAATCGATGGCTCTTCCTTTTTTCCTTTTTCCACGCATAATCCTTCATCTCAGCGATCAGATGACACATGTCCCTCTAAACCAACATACAAGATCGTTTTTGTAATCTGGGCTCTAGGAGTTTCAATTCTCAATTTCTCGTTTTCTCCCGAAGCATTTCACCCAGAGTCCACGATCCAATGACGCGTGTCCCTCTCAGATCAATGGTCGAGATCTCCTTCGTGTCTCTGGACGTCAAAGATTTAAATTCTCAAACTCTCGTTCATCCTTCCTTTTCTTTTTCCTGGAGTTGAAAATCCACTGACACGTGTCCTCTTTAATCCAATGGCTATCCTCCGCTCTGGGACTTCGGCCTTCAGGACTTTAGGTCTTTGGGAGAGTACTGGTGGTAAAACTCCTGAAGAAAAACTCTCAGAGTGATGTAACTCTTGCGGCACTCGATGATGTGTCATGAGCCGAGCAGCTGCCATGTGTCACTCGGATTTGTGATTTCCACGTACCTGAAATGTTGAATCAACTTGACACTTTTCATTGTCTAATTGCACCACGTGTCCTTGCTGACATAGTCTGCAACTGCCCTTGCCGACGTGGTATGCCACGATCTAATGGTCATTTTATGATTTCCAGATCTGACAGTTGACGAAACTTCGCATTCCGGGGATTTAAAATCTCAAACTTTCCTGAGTGTAAACTCCTCGCATCTCTATATCCAAAGTGAACATTGTTCATTTGATCATGATCTTGGATTGACGACTCGATCTTTCTGCGATGCAACATTTCTAGCTTATCTTGTCCTTCCACTCGAAATTGATCTGACGGTTGTGATCAAATCACGACTTCGCATGTCGGGTGTTTGAATGTGAGCCAACCATGACTCTTCCAACTCCCAATATCTGAAATACTCTAGATCAATGGCCCATAGCCCTCTATGATCCAATAGTCTAGATCTTATCAGGAATTTGCATTTCGCGAGTTCCTACAACTGTTACCTTTGACTTTTCTAGTTTGCAAGTCAACGAAATGCTGATCTCTAGCCACATGTCCTCTAGATCCAATGATTTAGATATTATCGCAATTTCACGTTTCATGAGTTCCTACAACTCTTACTTTTGACTTTTCCAGTTCGCGAGCCAGCGAAATGTTGATCTCTCACCATGAGTCCTCTAGATCCAATGGTTTATGTCCTATCACGATTTCATATTTCGCGGAGTTGGAGGATGGCTCTCGACCTTATCCTTATCACAGTTACACTGGATCTGACGACTGTTGGTCCTTAGTGCTCAGATCCAACGGATCATATATGTACTTCTCCTCTGCGCTTCATATGGTCACTATATTGTGATCTAACAAACATTGAGTATTCAGGATTGGTGATCCAACGACCATTGTCGCTCCTCCTCCTAAGCTTTGTCTTTCTCAAATATCTAAGTGTCAAAGGCCACGACCTTTGATCCTTATGCAAGCCTCGATGTATGGGATCTTGTCTGCGCAACTCATAACGCTATCTCTACTGAGCTTTGATCTCCGCATACTGTTTGCTTCTTCACCTGAGCTTACGTTGTTCCTGTTTCGCCATCGATGCACACTCTGATCTTGCCATCAATGAAAACCACACTCTACCTGTAAACATGCCAATGTCGTTGTTTTTCTTGCCATCAATGACAAGAACACTCTGCCTATAAACATGCCAACAATCTCCCCCTTTGGCATTGATGGAAACCCTGAAGGACTGCATTGTTCTACTTAGATCTCCAACTGTAGCATCCAGAACACACCTTTTCTCCCCCTTTGACATCAATGTCAAAGAAAACATGCTCCCCCTGAGCTGTTACAGTACTTGTTGGAGGTATCATATATTCAACCAATACATACTCCCCCGGGTAGGATGGACCCTCTTATTTGAGTTCTGCAGAGTATTTGTATCTAACTCAATGTCTTCTCCTTATGATTCTTGGACCTGTTCATCTTCAGCTTCAGTTGTGTCCTCTATAGCAGACTCAATATTGCTCACCTCTCTTACTGGGACTCCTTCATCAACCTTTTCTTTTCATAACTGAATGAATCCCCCTGTCACTCTTCTCTGATCTTTTATTACAACAATTTTATTTTTCTTCCATGATGCCTACAATCCAAGGATTTTATGACCATATGCATCACAAGAAAAAACCATTACAAACACTCTCATACCTACTTTCCCTTTTTACAAGTTAAGGACCTATGTTAGACTTCTTAGGAGTAATGATTTCTTCCTTGTTGTATCCAAGACCAAATTTATCATTTGGTGATCTTTGACTATCCAAGATCTCATCCAGGGTCATGGAGCTATTCAGGAACTTGATTTGGGTGTTTGACTTCTCAACCTTCACAACTTTTGCTTCCGGATTATGACATAATTCTTCTTCTAATTCTTCTTTTCTTGCATGGGAGGATTCAATATCAACATCATTATCTGTCCTTATGCCTTTATCCACCACTTGTCCTGAGTTTACATTTTTCACCTTACAATCTTTGGACGTGAACACCTCTTCACAGCCTCTGTCACACATTTGACTTGTACTGAGAAAATTATGTTTCAAACCATCTATAAGCAAAACATCCTGAGAATCTCCTTTGCCATTACTCAAACTCACCATCCCTTTACCCTTGATTTTACATGGTTCATCATTTTCAAAGATCACATTTCCTGTTTTTCTTTTACTTATAGGAAAAAGCTTATCCTTGTCTCCAGTCATGTGCTTGGAACATTCATTGTCTATATTCCAAGAGTCCTTTTGTTTTTGAGTTGAAAGTATTAGACCACATTTTTCACTATCTTTCTTTTTCCATGTGTTGGCCTTTCTATCTAAGAGATTTATCCTTGGATCTTCTTTGTAATTCTTTAGATGGTAGTTTGAAGCTTTGTGGCCAAAGTTATGACAGTTATAACATTCAAGCTCATTTTTCAATAGGTCAAAGTGATTGTTGCAGCGTTGTCTACTCATTGACTGTTTATTATTTCTTGACCTCCTTAGTTGCATGTCTCTAAACTTAATTTGACAATTTGCAATCTGTGGTTGTTTGTTACTTGGCTATCTCATTCTCTGTTGTGACATATATTTATTCCTTGGGTGTCTTGATTGCTCATGTCTAAATCTTAAGGAACAATTTACAGCTTTGTGGCCAAAGTTAGAACAGTAGAAACAATATCCATAGAAAAAATCTTTGTACCTGGAAAATGGCTATCTTCTTTGAACATGTCGATTTCTTCCATGTTGATGATTTCCTTGAGCAGAGAGCGTATTATTTCTTTGTTCTACAGATTTAGTTATGGTACCTTTTTCTTTACTCCTCCTTGGCAGCTGATTATCTTCCTTTATTTCTGCAGGTTCACTGGTTGTAGATTTGACAAACATGATGGGTTCTTTGTTGCTTGGCTGACCACTACTTGATCCCTCTTCATAACCAAAACTAGTTTTCAATTTTGGATTCCTTTGTTGATTCAGAATGGTGGACTGGCTAATCCTTCTGAGGCTTTGATACTTGATAGATTCTGATGATACAAGGCTTGAAACTTCTCCAACTCTTTCCTAGTTTTCACTACTTCTTCCAGAGCTTCACATCTTGCCTTATTTTCAGATAAATGTTGTCTCAGAATGTCTTCGATCTTATTTTCCTCTTCTAATTCCATTTTTATAAGGACAAATTCTTCATTAGGTTTTTTACTACCTTTCTTGAACTGTATTAGCAATTGTTTTTGTTTTCTCTTCTTAAGTCTGAGTCTGCCAATCTCTTCTAAAGCACAGATCAACTCTCCTTCCAAGTAAACCACAGCTTCTTCAATATTGACATTACTTCCTATGATTTCCTTATCATCATCCTCTTTGGACATAAGAACAAATTTATTAACCTTATCTTCACAGGAAGAGTCACTATCCGTGTCTTCTGAAGAGTCATCATTGTTTAAACATAAACTTTTCTTTTTACCAAATCTCTTGTATTTGTACTTCTCTCCTTCTTCAGAGTTCTAGTCCTTCTTCTTGTGTAGACACTTAGATGCAAAGTGACCTATCTTTCCACAGTTAAAAAACTTGAAGGGAAACTTGCCTTGGTACTTGTCTGATCCTTTCTTTAGTCTTCTCACAAATTCTGCTTCAATTTCATCAGGCCCAGAATCCTCATTCTTGTCTGCTTTAAATGTTGCTTCTCTAGTGGTAGATTTATCTTTACTAATCCTCATTTCATGAGAAGTAAGATTTCCTAGAATTTGATCAATAGACAGAGTCTTAAGATCATTCAGTTCTTCTATTGCAGAAACTTTTGGATTGAATCTATCAGGAAAAGATCTTAAGATCTTCTGAAATAATAATACGTCTTTAATCTTCTCACCAAGACCTTTCATGAAATTCACAAGCTCCTCAAATATAAAGAAGAATTTATTAATTGTCTCATCCTCATTCATCTTTAGTTGTTCAAACTGTAATCTGTAGGTTTGAAGCTTGGCATCCTTTACCTTCTCATTACCTTCATAGCTTCTAATGAGTTTGTCCCACATTGCTTTGGCATTTTCTAAGTGAATAACTTTTAAAAATTCTTCTTCTGCAAGCCCAGTCAGAATAGCATTCATAGCCTTAGCGTTGAAGTTGAATTCTAGCTTGTCATCCTTAGAAGCTAGTACAACTGGCTTTACATAACCAATCTCTACCACATCCCAGA
>JASDQU010108500.1:27905-67891 GCA_032191745.1 Picea mariana | reverse complement strand
TGGACAACTGGGGGGGGGGTGAATCAGTTGTTGTCATGCTTAAACAATTATTCTTATTTTAAACTCTTTATAGAGCACTCAATGAAAATCACAATAATGCAGGGAGGTAAGCAATAGAACATTCAACATCAATCACACACATGAAATATACAGAGACAGATATTTCCTGAGGAAACCCATAAAGGGTAAAAACCTCTTCTTCTTGATATGAGAAGTAATCTTTATTTTCTATACATTATCATTCTTATGAGAACCAACTCGTTGTGAGGCTACCACCTCTGTTTTGCAAGCTGCAATTTACTGAGAGCACCAAATATCTGGTTTCTCCAGCACCCACTAGAAGGAAGCACCAACTCCCTGGTTTCTATAGCACCCACTAGAAGGAAGCACCAACTCCCTAAGTGTTCCAGCACCAACTGGATGGAAGCACCAACTTCCAATCACACTGGCACCGACCTGTATAACAGAGAACAATAGTTCTCCCTTGCACCACCCTGCCACCCTGGTTTTTCTGGTTGCAACCAGATGGAAGCTACAACTCCCTGTGTTCAAGCACCCAATTGAAACTCTGAGGACACCAATCCTCCCTATCACCTCCCTTCCACCCTGAAATATTAATCTTTTATTTTTACAACTTTATCACAGTGATACAACATTTATCTATGGCTTACTAGTCTCATCACTGTTCTGCTACATTGCTCTGCTCTGCCTACATCAGTGTCTCTCACCTCACATCTGTTGCACTTTTTGTTCTTCTCTTAGATATGCATTTTTGTTCCTTGCTTCTTCTGCACTTCTTCTCCTGCACACTGCATGATTCTGCCCGCATGAATAACTCTCAACAATAACATCCAACTCTTCTTTGTTTTGTGTTTTTATACTCTCTGTGCACCTTCTCCATACTTCATATGCAATACCTCTGCATTCTCTTTACAACACCACTGTTCTACCCTACAGGTTGTTCATTGCATCTCTTCTTTACTCCTTCATATCTCGACAGTAGAATCACTTCACTTCTCTGTTCTACATACATTTCTCACATCGAGTCATCTCTTGATCATCATGGCAACTCTTCATCTTCTCTGGCGATTTTGTTGCCTGTGATTTCATCATCAGTGGTTGTTATGCTAAGATTCCTTAGTGTCTTTGGCAGTCGAGACTCTTCATCTTCTCTGTCAGTTACAGCCAGTCAACTATGGCTTCTTTGGCTTCTAGCCCCTTCCTTCACGTGACCACCGACGATGATCAAGCGCTTATTCAAAAGGTGCTTCCCGATTTTTGTCTAGTGAGCGCTGGCTCCATTTCACGATATGACCTTGGGATATGAGCTTCATGTGACCACACGATTGCAGGCAGGTCTATAGGTGGTTTGAGGACAACCTTCTTTTCACCCCGAAATTCACTACAAGCCTCCACACATCCTTTCTCCAAAACCGTGGTTTCAATTGCGGCCCGCTCATGAAAAATTAAGGCCCGAGCATGTTCTGGCCCCGTAATGGAGCACGAACATCAATATCATGATATTGACGATGCTCTTGAATAGACGACTCAGATTTTTCCTCTCAAATCTGCGAACTAGATCTCTCTTTCCTCCATCAATGACTAAGGTTTCCTTCATGATCTGGGCTCTGGGAGTTTCAACTCTCAAACCCTGTTGTTGCTGACTGGATATCTCCCGGAATGGAAGATCTGCTGACATTTGTCCTCTTCAATTGACCGCTCAACCTTTTTTCCTTTGTCCACGTGCAATCCTTGGTCTCTACGATCAGATGACACGTGTCCCTCCAAACCAACAGACGAGATCGATTTCGCGATCCAGGCTCTGGCAGTTTCAATTCTCAACTTCTCGTTTTCTCCCAAAGAATTTCACTTGGAGTCCACGATCCAATGATGCATGTCCCTCTCAGATCAATGGTTGAGATCTCCTTCATGTCTCTGGACTTTGGAGATTTCAATTCTCAAACTTTCATTCATCCTTCCTTTTCTTTTTCCAGGAGTTGACAATCCACTGACGCGTGTCCTCTTTAATCCAACGGCTACCCTCCACTCTAGGACTTCGGCCTTTGAGACTTCAGGTCTTTGGGTGAGTACTGGTGGTAAAATTCCCGAAGAAAAACTCTCGTAGTGACATAAATCTTGCGTCAATCGATGATGTGTCATGATCCAAGCAACTGCCACGTGTCACTTGCATTTGTGATTTCCATGTACCTAAAATGCTGAATCAAATTGACACTTGTCATTGTCTGATTGTGCCATGTGTCCTTGCTAACGTAGTCTGCCACCTGTCCTTGCTGATGTGGTCTTCCATGATCTAACGGTCATTTTCTGATCTCCAGATCAGACGGTTGATGAAACTTCACATTCCAGGGATTTCAAATCTCAAACTTTCCTAAGTGTAAACTCCTCACATCTCTATATCCGAAGTGAATGTTGTTCGTTTGATCAGGATCTTGGATCAACGACTTGATATTTCTACGATGCAACTTTGCTAGCTTATCCTATCCTTCCACTCAAAATTGATTCGATGGTTTTGATAAAATCGCAACTTCTCGTGTCGGGTGTTTGAACGTGAGCCAACCCTGACTCTTCCAACTCCCAATATCCGAAATACTCTAGATCAACGGACCACATCCCTCTATGATCCAATGGTCCAGATCTTATCGGGACTTCATGTTTCACGAGTTCCTACAACTCTTACCTTTGAATTTTCCAATTCGCGAGTCAACAAAATGTTGATCTCTCACCACGTGTCCTCTAGATCCAATGGTTTAGATCTTATCACAATTTCGCGTTTCACGAGTTCCTACAACTCTTACCTTTGAATTTTCCAGTTCGTGATTCAGGGAAATGATGATCTCTCACCATGTGTCCTCTGGATCCAATGGTTTAGATCTTATCGCGATTTCACATTTCACGGAGTTGGAGGATGGCTCTCGGCCTTATCCTCTTCGCATTTATATTGGATTCAATGACTATTGGTCCTCAGCACTCAGATCTATACTTCTCCTCCGCGATTCCTTTGGTCACTAGATTCTGATCAAATGGACATCGAGTATTTGGGATTGGTGATCCAATGACCACTGTCTCTCCTCCTCCTGAGCTTTGGCTTTCTCAAATATTTAAGTGTCAAAGGCCACGACCTTTGATCCTTCTGTGAGCCTCGATGTATGGGATCTCGTCTGCGCATCTCAGAATGATATCTCTCCTGAGCTTTGATATTTGCACATTGTTTTCTTCTTCACCTAATCTTGCTCTTTTCCTGTTTCGCCATCGATGCACACTCTGATCTTGCCATCAATGACAAGCACACTATGCCTATAAACATGTCAACGTCATTGTTTTTATTGCCATCAATGACAAGAACACTCTGCATGTAAACATGCCAACAAGTTTCCCACCAATGTTTGAAATGGGGGAGAGCCTTCAGGAGTGAAAAGGTGATATTTACGCTGTAGGACAAATTGTGAACAAAGAAATAACCTTCTAGTAGATTTAACCATTTTTCTGGGGAATCTGTATCTATCTATCCTTCAAATATGGGAATATCAAAATTAACTTGTACCTTGAAAGCCGAGGTGCCTCCAAAGTGGTCGCTTTATGAAGACGCTCATGTTGTTATCATCAGGTGTTGAAGGATGTGGGAAAATTTCTCCATCATTTCATCCCTTTGTCGCGTGAGAGCTTGCTCATGCAACATATTAATAGAATATTATGCTCCACCATTTTTCTTTTCTTCCACCATGGAGGGTTTCTTGGGCATGCGAGAGAGATTTTCCTCAAGAGAGAAAATCTCGAGAGCCAACTTGCTATACTCAGACCTCGTCAGGGACATGCACTGAAAAACGATCAAGAGTAGCCTGTTATGTTACCACTGATCCTGATTATTTTGAGCACAAAATGAGAGCGGAGATATAATAAATAAATGTACATATATATATTAGATATATAATAATATAACAAAGAGATATAAGAGATATAACAATAAACACATAGATACAGTAATACACAATTTCTATTAATGAGCAAAATGTACAGAACTGTAAAATATAGAGTGAATAAACTCGCTAGAATGGTGGAAGCTTATCTCTGAGAAGAGATGTGATGGCTATGCTCATTCACAAGAAGATGATTGTTACAATGAGTCTCCAAATAACTTTTTAACATAAAGAAAATCCAAAACCATAACCCTGGAAGATGAAAATCCAACAATTTTATGGACCCTGTTTTGGGTAGTTTGGTGTATCAAAGAAGAGATTCATTTTGGGGGATCAATCAAATCCTTTGGCCATAATTGAGGTGCTTGATCGTGAAAAAGCATCGTTTAGGCCCTCAAAATGGCCCCGGAAGTTTGGAACCCAAACAACTGCTAAAAATAGTAAATTGTCAACAAATTGTTTTGAGCCAGTTGGAATAGGTGGGTGGCCACCGATATCCACCTAGATCAATCCTCCCTCCTTAAGAAGCAATGGTCTCCATTGCATTGATTTTCTGAGGGAGAGGGGGAAGCGTTTGTTGAATCTGAACCTTGGTGAGTTTCTTTCCTTGCTGGAGAAGTTGTGCCACTTGGTTTGTGGGAGGTTTTTGAGAACCTAATGAGATGACTATGTGCAGAAGGAATCTTTGTGCTTTTCTTCAATCTTGTCGACCTGCTTCTCCTGGATAAAAGTTTTTTGGACTGAGGTTGCAGTGGTTGCAGTGTCCTTTTGTTCATCTTTTGAACAGATTATGAAGAAGATGAATTTTGTAGTATGAGATAATACCTTGCGGCATTGTTTATGTGGGACAATAGTTGGAAATACCTCTGGTATTCTGTAGACATGGCCCCCCAGAGTAACAATGAAACTACGGGGTCGAGACTCATAAATAACATGGAGCTTCCACATATATGGCTGGCCCAAAAGAACATCATAGACATCCAATGGGGCAACATCACATATTACCTCATCCTTGAAGGTCTGGATGTCATATGACAATCGGAACTGCTAGATGACACGAAGATCACATCCCTGGCGAAGCCACCCAATGTTGTATGGTTGCGGGTGTGGTGTTTTCGACAATCTCATCTGTTTGATGACCTTTGCTGAGATGAGTTTATTCTGGCTTCCACTATCAACAATAAAATGTAGTGGGGTCCCCTTCACCCACATCTGTGAATGAAAAAGGAACTCCCCCTCTTCAGGATCTGCTGGTTCTTTTGGTTGAATTTTTGTGGTTTCAAAAGTAGCAATGGGGTCTGTGTCGATGATCTATCTTATTCCATTATTTTCTGAATCAGATTCTGAATCCCGGTTTGACTCTTTTTCTTTGATCGCGACCACCAATAATTTTTTTGAGCGACATTCATCAATGTTGTTCTAGGATATTTTGTGAAAATCGCACCACTTTCCAGTGTCCTTCTTCGTATTTCCATTACCCTTCTTTTCATGTGGCTTGGATGGGTTTTCAGGAGGCTATTTGTTAGGGCCATCTTTATCATACTTTGGTTGTTGCAGATTTACAGAACCAAAATCCCGTTTGTTCTGGTGCCTCCCAGTGATGAGATGTACAGGAAATCCATACCGGTTTGGATGTACCTATACAAATCCCTGCAATATTTCATAACCAGATACCACTCAGAGTATTTGATACCTATCTTAGTGTGCAAGGTATGGGAATTATTTTTGAACTCTAACACTGTTTGGCCCTTCTCTTGCCGCAGTGTGGTCCTTCTCATGTATTGGTCATCATAGTTACCAATAGGGTAATATTGTTCTTTGACCGCATCCACAAAAAATTCCCAAGTGGGCTTGGCCCCATATAGTCCAGACTCTTATGTGGAACTTTTCTCCAAGTAAGTTTCCCACCAATATTTGACACAGGGGAGATCCCTAAAGAGTGCAAAGGTGATATTTTCCCCGTCAGATAAATTGTGAACATAGAAATAACCTTTTAGCATATTTAACCATTTTTCTAGGGCATCCGCATCTATTTTTCCTTCAAATAAGGGAATATCAAAATCAACTCTTACCTTGAAAGGTGAGGTGCCTCCAAAGTGGCCGCTTGATGAAGATGCACATGTTATTCTCGACATAGGTTGAAGGATGTGGGGAAAATTCTCCATCATTTCATCCCTTTGTTGTGTGAGAGCTTGCTCAAGCAACTGATTAATAGAATCTTCTGCTCCATCGTTTTTCTTTTCTTTAGACATGGAGGGTTTATTGGGCGTGCAAGAGCAATTTTCCTCAAGAGAGACAAGCTCGAGACCCAACTTTATATAATCAGACCTCGTCGGGGACATGCAGTGAAAAATGATCAAGAGCAACCTACTCTGATACCACTAATCCAAATTATTTTGAGCATGAAATGAGAGTAGATATATAATAAAGAAATGTACAGAGATATATCAGATATCCAATAATATAACAGAGATATAGCAGAGATATAACAATAAACACATAGATACACAATTTATATTAATGAGCGAAATGTACAGAACTGTAAAATACATAGTGAATGAACTTGCTAGAATGGTGGCATCTTATCTCTGAGAAGAGATGCGACAACTATGCTCATTTGCAAGAAAATTATTGTTACAATGAGGCTCCAAAGTCCTTTTTAACATAAATAAAATCCAAAACCTTAACCCCGGAAGATGAAAAGCCAATAGTTTTGTAGACCCTGTTTTGGGTAGTTTGGTGTATCAACTTCCCGAGGGTGTAACTTTGGCATACAATCTATGTTTGGGGTGCATGATAGCTTGTTGGAAAGGTATTGATGAGGAGATTCATTTTAAGGGATTAATCAAAGCCTTTGGTTTTCATTTTGGTTCCCGATCATGAAAAAATGTTGTTTAGACCCTCAAAATGGCCCCAGAAGTTTGGAACCCGAAAAGTTGCTAAAAATAGTAAATTGTCAACAAAATATTTTGAGCCAGTTGAAATAGGTGGGTGACCATTGATATTCACCTGGATCAATTTGATACGATGACATCATATCCTTGGTTGATATTTTTCGATTCAAAGAGACTATTTCAATAGCTTTTTTTTTTTCAAATAAAAGACTTCCCCAAGTCATTTTAGGACCTCCCTAAAGTTATCTTGCACTATTTGTCTCACTATGTGAACTATAACACACTAACTCACCACTAATGATTACCTTAGTTCGAGTGATAAGCTACAATAAGGATGGGGAATCAAAAGCACCTTAAAACAAACTCTTTAAGGGGCAATGAAATAAATAATGTAAAGACTTCATTACTCACACCTCTTTATCATGCACAACATTTACGCATTTTCATCACCCACCCTCCTAGAATGTGTGGACATATGTGCACTTTCAAGATGATTATTTGTCATTCATATTTTTAACTTAGGATTCTATTCTTATTAGATGCTTCAATAATAAAGGTGATTTTGCATACATATAAATGAGAAGAAATTTCATATGTTTCCTTGTGAACTCATTGAATATCTCTCATGTTGACACATTAATAAACAAGTGTTGCATAGCAACTTAGTCCCTACCGATGAAGTTTGAAAAAATGTACAAATAAATAATACTATTTTCTTTAAAGTAATCAATATATATATATATATATATATATATATATATATATATATATATATGATGTGGACAGATACCAATTACCATTTGATCCATGTGGGTGGAACTTGTGCTTGTGGTCACTGTCACATACCACATATGCTATAATTTGTAATCCTATGCAATTCATGGTCTTTACATCCATTAACACATCCAAGGCTTCACAGTATTTCAACTGTATATCAATGTTTCCTTATTTTGGGATGACCATATCCTCACAACGACCATTGATCCCAGCTCTAAGTTTAACTTGAAAAACTCGTCGCGAAAAAGGCTATATGTTACAAACAAATTTGGAAAAGGAAAAAAACAATTAGCCCTGATTTGCATTTTTTTTTATGAAATAAAATCATTATGTAATTTCCCAACATATTAAATTAAATCGTAACTTATTCCAAAGTAAAAGTATCTCTTTGTTCTCAAAGAATTCCATCAATAACTTTCTAGAATCATGGAATTTCACCAATAAATTTTCCAGAGCATTAAACTCTATAGTTTTTCAACTATTAACATTGTTCAAATACATGTCACCTTAATCCAGTGATTATTTTAATAAAACAAACATGTTATGGAAATTAAACAACATTTGTCCCCTGATAGTTATGCTTACAGAGTTTTAAACATATAATATGAAGGACGTGAGTGGATTTGGTTCACTCATGCTTTCATATCCTATCCATGAGGAAACATAACTCAATGCAACTAGAATAATCTAAAATAATAAAATTTGGTTTTCCAAACCGTTAATGGTTAACTATCATTCTGAAACTTTCAATTGCAGCTCACAAAGGCACATAAAATCATTTACACACTGATGCATTTTCAAATCGTAGACAAACATTTATGCAAATTACAAAGAGTGCTCATGCAAAGGGAATATATATATTCACATACTTAATATAATTACAACTAAGAACATACTTTTTTATGAATCCATTTTTCTAATGGGACAAAAATTGATATCTAAAACATCTGGGATGTCATTGAAAATATTAATGGTATGTTGAGTTCATGTTCTTTCATGATTATATATCACTAATTTATATCTATATATTGAATGGATTGAAGGAAAGTGAAAGAAATTACTCAACATCTTTCTCTTACCCAATGCACAAGTGGTAGACGGACAAAGTTTTAGTTTTTTTAAGTTACAAACATTGGAATGATATTAGGGGATAAATTTCATTCATGGGATAATTTCTCATGGTTTTTCCCAAAAACATATTCGCTATTCTAAAAATGATTCACCCAAATTCTATAAGATAAAATTATTTTACCTTAAAAATCTCCAAAATTTTATACAAACTATATAAAATCCTTAGAAAATTGAATATTTTTATAAAAATATCGCCAAACATTTTATAGTTGACATATGAAGGATTAGTAAGATTCGCCAAGGTTTCTACATTTTAAAATATATTTTCATCCTTAAAATCATCCTTCGTCACTCACATTGGCTTCTATTTATGTCACAACTAATATTTTTCCTCTTGTCCATGCCACAACGATACATTCATGTGTTTCTTTGAACACCAATAACAGTTGGACATTGAACACACTGTGATGATTACATATCATTCACGTGAATCAAGCTACGTGTTTATGTGGTTTTCTTTCCCTACATCTGTAATAGAACTACCTTCACCTATGCATGTAGTTAAGATCTGTTCAGGGTTTCTTTCCCAGCTATCAAACTAAAATGATTGAGAAAATACCTAGTATTTAAATAGTAGTGTTGGGAATTCCAACATATTGGATAACCCGCCTGAACATATTTGGGGAAGGTTGGTCTGGCTGGAACCAACTAAAGATCAGACCCTATAGGAATAGAGACAAGAGAACTGGATCAAGACCCTACAGGAACAAAGAAAAGAGCAAAGGTATCAGAGCCATATACATATCCAGCTAGTCCTTCTCTCGTTATGGTCATATAGTTGTACTCAACTTGGGAAAGCTTTCTTCGAATGATGTTAAGGCAAGCCAATTCTGAACCTACTACTCTTAAGAGACATGTGGGATTATCTTTTTATTTGCATCGTAATAGCCTACATATCTAAGCATATATGTTGGTAATTATCTCTTATGCCTACATCTATGCATGTATGTTGGTAATTATATCCTATGCCTACATGTGCGATAAGGTTGGCCTATGGTGATCTAGGTATACTAGAAGTAATTTGATATACTTTGGGATTTCTTCTTACTTCAAGTTTTAAATTCTTCCCAGTAAAATGGGTCTAGTGCTTTCAGTATTTATCCCTTGTGCTTCCTGTCTTTAGCCCTTGATCGATTCTCCAAATTAACTTAAGGTTATTAACAAAAATTAAATGAATCATAGCCCTGACAACCAAATCTAGAGAAAGAAACCACCACATGGATCCTCGCGGTTGAGGAGTTATGGTCTCTTGAAGTTGAATCCTCGAAGTAATGATCAAGAAGACCCCAAACAATTGCAAAAAGGAAGTTACAAGTCGGCCCCAAATTAATTAAAGAAGGAAAATTTGTTTCAACTAATTGTTATAGGTTGACCGTAAAGTTAGTAAAGGAGTCACTTGGACAAGTATAAATACACATCAAGAACCCCTCATTTGGATACACACAAGTTCAATTATTATCCATCTTTCAAGTGTTTTTGGTTAATATTTTTGTGGTGTATCTGAGGTAGTGAAGTTTTGCAAACTAAATTTTTGAGGTTATCCGCGAGTTGCACTGAAGAAAGGTGCAAACATTCATGTTTTGTGGTGAGGAAAGGCACGAACATCCACGAGTTGCTAGTGTACAGGTTGCGGATATGTGAAAAGCTCTTGAAAAATATGCCATATCTTGTTTTCTAAAGTTGATATGCATCGGGTTGATTTGTGTTCTGTGATGGTATGCACCAAGTCTTCTTCATGAGTAAATGTATGGCGTTTATGTGTTTGTTTGAGGCTTGTATCATGGATGGTATGGAACATGCTTAAGGCATGTCTTGGAGGCTCTTTTGGTACATGGTTGTATATGGTTGAGGTTCATGTCTTGGTGACATTGATACATGCTTGAGACATATCCTTGGTACTTGGTATATGGATGTTATGGTTCATTGTTAGAGGCACATTTTTGTGGCATTGACATATACTTTTGGCATATCTTATGGTACATGGTGTATGATATTATTAACGCATATCATGAGTGATGTGGTATATGGTTGAGGAACTTGGTATGGTATATGTTATTGTACATGGTTGATGGTATGGTACATGTTGTTGTACATGGTTGATATATGGTGTTGTTGATCTTGGTATATGATCTAAGTGAGTAGATCTGGTTTTAGTGATGAATGAATATCAGTGGAAATGACATGTTGATATAACAGTGATAGTGATTGTTGCAATGATAGTGATTGTGGTAGTGATAGGTTGATATATCAGTGAAAATGATTTTATCAATGACAATGACTGTGGCAGTGACAGTGATTATGGAAGTGAAAGTGTTTGTGGCAGTGAAAATACCAATGGTAGTGACAAGTTGGTCTACACTTATATTTTAGGGAGGTAGGATAGGGAAAGGAAAGGGGGTTGTAGCCTCCTTCCAATTGAAGTCGGAGAATCAGGGAGTTGGATATTCCTTCAGGGTGGAGCCTGTAAATAGGGGGTTGGAGCCTCCTTCCAGTTGTAGCTAGAGAATTGGGAAGTTGGTGCTTCCAATGAATGTATTCTTTGATATATAAGAAAAACATTCTGTGGTTTTCTCCCATTTGGGTTTCCACGTAAATTCAGGTGTATTGTGTTTGTGTGGTCATTTATTAAGAATCGTTGATTTATACTACTGATGATATATTGAATGCTAATCATAAATTGATGATAAGTTGAATATTAATATTATGGTTAAAAGTGGTAATAAGTGCTCATACTGATTCACCCCCCCCCCTTTAGTATTCCAACAATTGGTATCAGAGAAGGTCCTTCAAGGAAAAGTCTAACCACTATAAGGAATATCATGGAGTACGCTAAGATTGGAGTGCCAATGTTTGATGGTCATAATTATTTCTTTTGGAATAAAATAAAGAAAACCTTTTTACAGGAACAATGATTTGATGTTTGGAAATCAATAGTAGACGCATACACGACACCTACCACTCCCTCGACTGACAAAGATGGAAATAAAGTCAGTGAAAACAACTCAAAGAATAAAGGCACTATTTTGATAAGTCTAGTTGATTCAATATTTGTGAAGGTAATGCATTGTGACACTGTAAAGGATCTTTGAGACAAACTTCAGAATATCTACGAAGGAGATGCCAAAGTAAAGGGAGCCAAGCTTCAAACTTATAGAACTAAGTTTTAACAATTGCAGATGAAGGAAGATGAGGACATTGCAATCTACTATTTGTGAGTTTATGAAGTGGAAAATGCTATCAAAGGTCCAGTAGTCGTACAAAATATTATGAGGTCTCTTCCAATGAGATTTGATCCAAAATTTTCATCCCTTGAAGAAAGAGTAGATATTTCGACACTGAGCATGGATGAACTACATGTGATACTTATATCCTATGAAATGAGGACAGAGAAGAATAATCCACCCAGGAAAGAAGCATCATTCAAAGAATCCTAGAAGACAAATAAAAACAAGCAAAAGACAAATCCAAGGTGCAATTGTAGTGATGATTCAAACGAAGATGAAGAAATAACCAACTTTGTAAAGAAGTTGAAGAGAGGAATCAACAAGTACAAAGGTATGCTTCCCTTAATATGATTTAATTGTGGAAATATTGGTCATTTTTCTTCTAAATGTCCCTATTCTAATAATTCATATAGTGAGGAAGAAGAATACCCCAAGAAGGAAAATAAGTATTAAAGGGGATACAAGAAAAGAAACAAAAATAAATTCTTCAAGAAAATTCTTTGATCAAAAGAGGATAGTTCCTCATTGGATGAGTAGGATGATAGTGACAATGAACAATAAAATGTATTCTTCATGGAATTTGAAAATGATGAAGAGGATGATGAATAAGAAGGAAAAGTACATCTCAGAGATGAAATAATCAATGCCTTAGAAGAGATAAGAAAAGAAAGGAAGCAAAACAAATCACTCAAGGGAGAATTGCTCAAGCCAAAGGAGGACTCTCAAAATCCAAACTTTTAAAAGGATAAAAGAATTGAAGAGATACTCAGAAGTAGATTGGAAGAAAAGGAAAAATAAAAGGAGATCTTAGAAATAAAGATAGTTTTGCTAAGGAAGGGAATTCAGAAAAGAGATATGCAGTAAAACAACACCAAAATTATAGATGAAATCATCATCTGTCAAAGGCCATATCATGATAGGTCTAGACTAGGATACAATCAAATGCATACAGAAAAGGGTTCAAGTTCAAAGACTACAAAAGGATAAGCATAAAAAAGACTTATGCAGAAGTCACTAGAAGATCCATCAAGAAGGAAGATTGCAAGCATTCACATGAGAATGATCAGGAAGAAGATTACAGAAGAACGAAACCACCCAAGAGACCCAATATTCAGAATCATCAGCCACTCATAGAAATAAATCAAGAAGAAAATTGTAGAGATACAACACCATTCATAAATCTCCTAGGTATCAAACTATCTTTCTTGGTTCATGTTATTCTTGTAACAATTTTGGGCACAAAGCTATAAAATTCAAGGCTTATGCTAAGAAAAAACACAACCATGAAGGTCACTCCATAGTTAATCATTTCATAAATCCTCATGAAATGTATAACCAAAATTATAGCAGTTTTAGCTCATTGAATGATGAACTATAATGTTATAAATGCAACAACTTTGGACACATGACCAAGGATTATAGATTGACCATTCCTCCAAGAGAAACCAAGAAGAATATCAACAGTCATACACAGGGACCACAAATAATATGGAGAATAAAGCAAGATCAATTCAACAATGAAGAATGCTCACTTTCTCTACACGCCCAACATAGGAGAAGTGGCTGGTATGTTGATAGTGGATGTTCAAATCACATGATAGGTGGCAGGAACAAGTTTGTCAATTTGAAGAAAGAAAAAGATGGATCAATGTTGTTTGGTGATGACAACTTAGACAAAATGATAGGAAGAGTCACAATCAATCTCAGAAGCAAAGATGACAAGGCAGAAAATGCTCTACTTGTCAAAAACATGAAGCATAATTTGTTGAACGTGAGTCAAATGTGTGATCAAGGACACACACTTATATTCAACTCAAAGAAATGCGAAATAAGGAAAGAAGGATCAGTAAAATTGGTGGCTATAGGAGTAAGAACTTTGAACAACATATACATCTTAAATGAGATTGGAAAGGAAAGATGTTGCTTGTGAAAATAAAATGAAAGTTGGATCTAGAAAAAAAGAATGGTTCACATGAACTTTGATAATATCGTCAAAATCAACAAGAAGGAAATAGTAAGAGAAATTCCTGAAATATCAAAACTGGCGAGTACTATGTGTAAGCATTTCCTACATGGAAAGTTAACAAGAACAAAATTCAGATCAAAAGAATACTCTACAACAAAGTCATTGGAAATTATTCATATTGATTTATGTGGACCAATGAGAACTAAAGGATTGAATCGTGAACAATAATTCATGCTTCTTATTGATGATTATACAAGAATGATTGTGTTTTGTTTCCTCAAGAAGAAATCAGAAGCATTCAAAAATTTCAGAATATACAAGTAGCTGGTCGAAAGTGAAATGGATTCAAGAATAAAGTGCTTAAGATCAGACAATGGAGGTGAATTAATATCTAAAGAATTCATGGATTTTTGTGAAGAGCATGGAATAAAAAGGCAGGTCTCATCAGCAAGGATAACTCATCAAAACATAGTCGTCAAAAGGAAGAATGTAATTGTAGTAGAGATGGCTAGAACCATGTTGAAATATTCCAAGTTGAGTAATGTCTTTTGGGTATAATCAATGCACACAACCATTCATATCTTGAACAGAGTAATGCTTAGAAATAACAGTGAAAAAACTCCATATGAGTTATGGAAGGGAAGACCAGAAAACGTCAAACACTTCAGAGTCTTTGGAAACAAGTGCTACATAAAAAGAGAAGATGTCAAAGTTGGAAAATTATATTCTCGAGTTGATAAATACATACTAGTTGGATACTCAAAAAAAATAATGGCATACAAGTGCTACAACCTGAGACTCAACAAGATAGTGGAAAGCATAAATGTAAATATTGATAAAGAAGATGTTCCCAAGATCAGAGAAGGAAGAAAAGATTCAGAAGAGCGGGAAGGAGAAGAATATTTGAAATAAGAAGAAGTAGAAGAAGAAGAGTAGCCAGAAGCAGAGCAAGAAGTAGATGATCGACAATATATTTAGATACCTCCCAAAACACCTAGTCGACGAGTGCATAAAAATCATCCACCAAAACAGATTATTGGGAATAAATATGCATGAATTGAAACAAGAAGAAGAATATGTTCACCAAAACAAATACATATAGAACTATTATCCACAGTTGAACCAAGCAATTTTGAAGAAGCCAATAATGATGAACATTGGATCAAGGATATGGAGGAAGATTTGGATCATATAGAGAAGAATGAGACATGGGAACTTGTTCCAAGACCGAAGAACAAGAACGTGATTGGCACAAAGTGGGTATTCAAAAACAAGTTGAATGAGGATGGACAAGTAACCAGAAACAAAGCAAGGTTAGTATGCAAAGTATATGATGAAGTTGAAGGAATAGAAACCTTTTCTCCAGTTATGAGAATGGAAGAAATCATATTGATCTTGGCTTATTCTTGTTCAAAGAGAATCAAAGTATATCATATGGATGTAAAATCATCCTTTCTGAAAGAAGAATTAGAAGAAGCAGTCTACATCAAACAACCAAAAGGGTTCCTATTGTAAGAAAGAGAAGATTATGTTTGCAGGTTGAAAAAATCTTTATATGGAATCAAGCAATCCCATAGAGCATGGTATTCAATATTAGACAGGTATCTACAACAACAAGGATTCAGAAAGGGAAACATAGATAATAATATCTACATCAAAGTGGATCAAGAAAAGATATTGATAGTTGAAGTTTATGTGGATGATATGATCTTTGGAAGTGATGATGACAAGATGAGTCAAAACATTTCCAAAGAGATGTTGATTGAGTTCAAAATGTCCTTACTTGGTGAGTTGAATTTCTTTTTAGGACTCTAGATATGTCAACAGATAAATACATTTTCATCTCCCAAACCAAGTACATCAGAGAAACGCTAAAGAAGTTTGGAATGGAATGTTTCAAACCAGTGAGTACCCCTATGCAAACTAGTGGTATGTTGAGAAAAGATGATGATTCTAAGGAAGCAGATAAGAGACTTTATAGATCAATGATTGAAATCTTACTTTATGTTACAAAATATAGACCAGATGTGATGCAAGCAATTGGAAAGGTTGCAAGGTTTCAAGCAACACCAAAGGAAACACATGTTATGGCAGCAAAGAGGATATTCATATATCTTGAAGGAACATAAGAGTTTGGATTATGGTATCCAAAAGGGAATGAGATATATTTGGTTTCCTACACATATGAATATTGGGAATGAAGCAATGATGATAGAAGAATTACAAGTGGATCAACCTTCTACTTAGGGGATTTTCTGGTATCCTGGTTAAGCAAGAAACATCCATCAATATCATTATCTACAATAGAATTAGAATATATTGCAGCAACAACATGTTGTACTCAGGTTCTCTGGATGAAGCAAACCCTACAATATATACAAGTGAAGCATGATGATCACATTTTAATATTATTTGACAACACCAATGCTATTAATATATCCAAGAATCTAGTGATGCATTCCAAGACAAAACACATTCCAATCAAGTTTCACTTTCTAGGGGAACATGTTACAGAGATGAAAATCAAGCTAGAGTTCATTGGGACAAAAGAGTACATTGCATATATATTTCCCAAACCACTTCCAAAGGAAAATTGTGAGTATCTTCGAAAAAAAATTGGAGTAGTTTATGCCCCACAATGATCTACATGAAATTTGACATAGCAAGACAAGGGGAGAGAAGCACCATCAAATATTTACACGAGGAAGCACCATGACTAGAAATATCAACAGAGAAGAAAAATCAACATCTTGCATATAGGGGGAGCATCCCCAAGGAGAGTTAGCCTTTGCCATTGATGTCAAAGGGAGAGAGAAATAACAAAGGCATGGAAACAGAGAGTAACATGAAGACAAGGGAGCATGAGCATGAGAATGAGTGTTTCCATGCGTGAGTGTTGTCATGAATGCCAAAGGAGTATATTTTTGAAAGATTGATTGTGATTGATTTCAACCCTTGAAGAAGCCCCGAAGGTGTGGTCATGGCACCATAAGTTGATTTAATAAAAATGACATGAAGGAAATTGTAAATGCAGTTAAAACATTGATGGATGGTTATTCCTCTTCATTATGTTTCTGGTGATAGGTGGTACGCCACGTGGATCCTCAGGGTTGAGGAGTTATTGTCTCTTGAAGTTGAAGCCTTCAAGTAATGATCAAGAAGACCCCAAATGGTTGCAAAAAGGAAGTTACAAGTTGGCCCCAAATTAATTAAAGAAGGAAAAGTTGTTGCAACTAAATGTTATAGGTCAAACTAAAGTTATTAAAGGAGTCACTTGGACAAGTATAAATACACATCAAGAACCCCTCATTTGGATACACATAAGTTAAATGATTATCTATATTTCAAGTGTTTTTGGTAAATATTTTCATGGTATATCTGAGGTAGCGAAGTATGAAGAAGTGAAGTATGAGGTAGAAAAGGGAAGTTAAAGAAAAGTATGAAAACTAAATTTTTGAGGCTATCTGCGAGTTGCAGTGAAGAAAGGCGCGAACATCTGCAGGTTGTAGTGAGGAAAGGTGTGTACATCCGTGAGTTGCTAGTGTACATATTGCGGATCTGTGAAAAGATCATGAAGAAGATGCCATCTCTTGTTTTCTAAAGATGATATGCACTGTGTTGATCTATGGTATGTGATGTTATGCACCAGGTCTTCTTCATGAGTAGAGGTATGTCTTTTATGTGTTTATTTGATGCTTGTATCATGGATGGTATGGCGCATTCTTAAGTCATGTCTTGGAGGATCTTTTGGTACATGGTTGTATATGGTTGAGGTTCATGTCTTGGTGTCATTGATACATGCTTGAGACATATCACTGGTACTTGGTATATGGATGTTATGGTTCATTGTTAGAGGCACATCTTTGTGGCATTGACATATATTTTTGGCATATATTATGGTACATGGTGTATGATATGATTAAGGCATATCATGAGTGATGTGGTATATGGTTGAGGCACTTGGTATGGTACAGGTTGTTGTACATGGTTGATGTTATGTTACAGGTTTTTTTACATGCTTGATATATGGTGTTGGTGATCTTGGTATATGATCTATGCGAGTAGATCTAGTTTCGTTGATGACGGAATATCAATGGAAGGGACAGGTTGATATAGCAATGAAAATGATTGTGGTAGTGACAGTGATTGTTGCAGTGACAATTTGATATATCAGTGACAATGATTGTATCAATGATAGTGATTGTGGAAGTGACAGTGATTGTGGCAGTGATGATATCAATGGTAGTGACATGCTGGTCTACACTTGTATTTCAGGGAGGCAAGATGGGGCAAGGAAAGGGGGTTGTATCCTCCTTTTGGTTGGAGCTGGAGAATCGGGGAGTTGGAGCTTCCTTCAGGTTGGAGCATGTAAATAGGGGGTTGGAGCCTCCTTCTAGTTGTAGTTGAAGAATTGGGAAGTTGGTGCTTCCAATGAATGTATTCTTTGATATATAAGAAAAGAATTTTGTGGTTTTCTCCCATTTGGGTTTCCACATAAATTATGGTGTATTGTGTTTCCGTGGTTATTTATTAAGCACTTTTGATTTATAATGTTGATGATATATTGAATTCTAATGATAAATTCATGATAAGTTGAAGATTAATATTATGGTTAAAAGTGGTAATAAGTGCTCATATTGATTTACCCCCCTCTCAGTATTCCAACATAATGTTCCAATACTTAAACATAAACTTTGATGGTAAAAGAGGGTTGATTAATGATGTTTTCAAAGATATATTAGAGTATCCAATTGGCTATAGAAAAATGTTGCTACAACAACAAGATCCAACTACCAAAACTCACAAGTAAACCACTGTTGGATGTAAGCCTAGCCAGGGAGAAAGGTTATTTTTGGAGGAGAAGTATGCAAGGAGGAAAATACAGGTGGAAGGAAAAGCCACACGTGTAATATAAGTAGGTGAGGCGCACATGCAAGGAAGACCTAACGATGCTAGGGTTAGGGTTTTTGTAATGCATTGTAAAGTCTGGTGAGCCAATGATATAAATAAGTAGTACTTAAGGAGGAGACAAGGGGGGGGACAGAGAAACAAACACCCACAGAGGGAGAGAGAATTGTAAGAACTATACGAGTCATTAATCTGGTGAGTGAGGGGATTAGTGAGTGACTTGGTCCTGAGGGTTAGATCGTAGGCTGCGGATCCTGGTGTGATCTAGTCAGCCTCATAGGGATCGAGGAGCCTGTGGAAAAGGGTGAGACCTAAGTGTTATCACTAAAAACTCATCCGCAAATGGTTATAGGAATCCAACATCTTCAAAACAACTATTTGTTCACCCATGGACCAAAAATTACCAAAAATACATTTCCAAAAGGTCCAAAACTATACAACCAGTTGTAAAATCTGCATGCGCTAAGGATATATAGGACATGCACGCACATGCGTCAGTCGAAAATGCCCAAAAAGCGCACATGCACCCGAGGCACAACTGTGGACGCTAAAAGCCGCGCACACCTCAAAACGACACATTTATGATGTTGGTCGGCTTCCCACCCACTTCTGGTTCATCTTCCAAATATCGGTTGAATCCAGCTGGGTGGATGGTCAAAGACCTAAGGGTGCCCTAAATGCCCCCTTGTTCACACTAAAGACTGGTTGAATAATGCCTCTGTCTACTCTGAGACCCCTGCACATGTGCAGAAAAATACACATTGTAAGCTCTTTGTGATCTGTGGAAGTCCCAAAACCTTCTTAAAATTGATTTCATGCACATTGTAACTAGCACCACACTTAGTTCCCTCTCCATATAAAGGGATTAGTCAAAACATAGGCACTTAGGGGGTTTAAAATCATTATTTCCTCTTTTGCTTTTGTTTTGCCACATGGATGGCTTTCTTTGACTAATAGTATAAGTTGGAATCATTTTTAATCACATATAAAACTTGCATTGGGACCAGAAATTGGATATCAATCATTGAGTATGCTCTTCTCTTGCGCTCCAAAGTGATCTTGAGAATCAGAAAGAGGTTGAGGGAAAATTTCATCTCCCTTAAAAAAGACAAAATATTTAGGAGAGGACAACACCCCCTCGGGACTCCTGTTAGTTTATTTTTCAAACAAACCTTAAACTTGTAAGGGTCCATACATGCTCACATGCTACAAAGATAGGATAGTGTTGAAATTTACTTTCTTAGATTAACTCACCAGGGAAGTTTAAAGGTTTTTTAATGGGCCCAATATACGTGCCCACATGTGCACAAAGCTAGGATAGTTTCAAATCTTTCTTAGATTAAATCACAATAGAGAGTTAAAGGAATAGTAAGGACCCACATGTCCACATGCTAGTTTCCTAGGGACTTTAAAATTCTACAAGGTTGTACCAATGACACATAGTAACTTAGGTAATCAACACTTGTAAGGACCAATTGAAGTCCACATGTAGCAAGGTGGCACCTAAATTATTAAAAATTGGCACACTTTCACTTGTTCACATACAAAGTTCACCAATCACTCACATAGTTTTATCCAAAAATCGTGGAGGTTGAAGTAAGTTTCTTCCAACGGGATTCTGAAACACCCCACCCTTTTCTTGACAAGACTATCCACTCCCACTTAATTTTAACAAGGTTGGTTCACACCCCCAACCTCTCAAACAAACACACCTAAAAAGCTCTAAAAACTCACTAAATTTTCCTCTACAGGAGGTGCCAAAAGAAGTTTTTAGCCTAGGTAGGATTTCAGCGATAAGCATCCAAATAACTCCCCGTTATCTGGTTCTCACATTGTCAAAAACAATAGAAGTTGACAAATAGGGAACTTTCAAATCCTCCAAGTCAAGTGTTCCTACACCATAAGGCAGGGAGATACCCATGAATGGTTGAAGGCTGAGGTCTGATTGTTCTGTGCATCCCCCCTTGAGGCACCCACCCCTTGGATGGGATCCATCCTGTGACCCATTTTTGAGGACAAAAATCTAAATGTTGATCGAGGTACATAGTGACCAAATTTTAGGACATCTACCCAGGTGGCAATTGTGGGATGTAATTGCACCTTGATCAAATTTTGTGTGGCTATTAGGAAATATCGCCAGTTCTTTCAAGATATTCCCCCTCTACCCAACATTATAACTGGTGATTTCATCCTTCACTAGTTTCTCTTCTGGTGGCTTTAGACCCCAGTGTTGAGTGCTATTGGAAGGTCCAGTGTTATTTGAGAGGAAGAACATTACGTCTTTTAGGACACGAGCATTTGTTTTCTTTGTTCTCCCACACGGACAAAATCCACCTACCCACATATATGTTTCTTTATCAAAATGCTTTATATATGATGACCTTGTGATTACATCTAAAAATTGTGAAATATATTGTGAAGGTCCAAAAATTACAACAAAAGATCTTGTTCATTTATTTACTCTCATCACCATTTGCACACATCCACTTAACTAGTCAGACATCATAGGGGACCCACAGAGCTCCCGTTGTTCTAGACGCTTGCTAAATCTCCCTCCTATTTTAGGAGGAGTTCTAGTCTCGCCAACTCACTGGCCCCACCTTCTCACACCCCCATGAGTGCCACTGTCTTAGGATCAACTTTGCTTGGTTCCACTTTACTTGGGTCCACTTCCCATGGTCAAAAACCCACCCGCTCTCCTTTACACAGAAGCAGGGGGGAAATTTCTCCTTAAGGGGGAAGTACAAACCCACTTAATCCCCCTCAAGGGTCAAGTCCAAAAAACACTCACACCATGGCTAGAACTAACCCTCCACCACCACTCCAGATGCCATATTTGGCTTCTGTCAACATACCAGATCTAAGAAAACTCACAAATGATCTTATATTGCATGACCCCAGATGGCCTGCAATGCCTACCAAACTACCTTTAGACATTCCCAAGTTTGAAGGAAAGGCAGGAGACGAACCTGCCAACCATGTCATGACCTTCCATGTATGGTGCTCTTCCAACAACATTATGGATGATTCCATCCGACTACGATTATTTCAATGCACACTCACTGGCCCATCAACCAAGTGGTATGTAGATGAAAAATCAGGGTCCCATGCAACTTTCGAGTCCTTGGTCAAAGAATTTTTGACCTTCTTTCAATTACCAAACCACCACAACAAGGGTCTTGAACTACTCTCAGATTTTAAACAAACCTCAGCCACACATATCACTGATCACATTCACGAGTGGCGTCGACGACGTAGTTTTTGCAAAGCAGAAACCAGCAAACAACAATGTCTTGATTGGTTTCTCAGATCACTTGTCTCTCTCCTCGGTAAAGATGTGGCTTCCACATTCCCTTAATCAGAAGAAGAAGCCATTAGTAAGGCTCAACAATACGACCTCATATATTCACAATCAAGATACTTGTACACAGTACTTCCTAATCTCCCAAGACCCATGCCATTTGGACAAGACAAACCTGAGATGTCTCACTCAGTAGATGGATTGATTGTTAACACCACACGTCACAATCCACAAACCCAACAACCACCAATGTATGGCACACCTCAATATCCATCGGCCTATGGAGGACTCCCTTATTATCCTCCACCTCCTTATCAACAACCATATCCTGTTACCCTTCCTCCACCTACTAGTGGGCCACCACTAACACCCACAATACACCCACCTATCCAAACAAGCTCTGGAACTCCATCTACCTCATCTTATACCCTAATTACTAGCAAAAGAGCCATGCCTTCCTATGTACCTTACGGATCATTACCACAACATAATCCGTACTTTCCATTTCCTGGCCCTCCACAGCCCATGGCTCCACCACAAGGACACCCTCACACTAGGGTTAATTTTGTTCAACCCTCTCCCATTCAGCCATATCAAAATTTTGAACAACTGAACACGGAAAATCCGACCCATTAGTCAAATAATGCCAAAAAGAAAGGAAAAAATCGGAACAATAATAACCCAGGCCAAGGCAAAAATCATCCCCAATAGAACCAACCTACTGGGGGCAACTAGAATCAAGGGACTCAGAACCCCCAGGGGGGAAACAACAACAGACGTCAAGGGAAAAATAACAACAATATCCGAACAAATTTCCCTTGTTCCCTTTGCTATGAGTTTGGCCATTATACTCATCATTGCCCCCAAATTGTTGACTTTAAATGGATGAAAGAATCTGGAAATAGACCATGTCCTCCTGCACAGCCTTGCCCGCAATAGGCCCCACAACAGTACGCGTAGAAACCATGCCTAGTCATGTTGCATAACCCCATTCCACACCAAGGACTGATGAACACCCAACAAGACATGCAGCCTACCCCACCACAGTTGGGACAATATCCCAATCCAGGAAAACCCGCAGACCGTACTATCCTCCTCACTAGTGAGGAAGAAGTCCTTCTAAAAACACGTAGTCGTCAATACAATGCACCTTCTGAGTCTACTCCCATCCCCCTAGAAACAATCCCAGTCCCAATGGGACCGCTTTTGATGATCCCTCTCCCTAACACAAAAACACATCTTTTCATCCCTCACATCCCATTGCACAAGAATGTCCACAACCCTTAGGCTAGGGTAGCTCATAATTACAGTTTGGTCGATGACTTGGCACAATCCTCAGCTGCCATGTCAGTCTTAGAAGTACTGCAAACTTGTCCCACTCAGCGGAAGTCATTACTTTCCACCTTGGGGGAAGTCGACCCTATTGACACTCGACTCATCACATTTTATGTCGACAACAGAGAACCTTGCCTCCCCACTCTCATCGCTTTTCAAATCCCCTTTAAAATTTGGAACATTCAAGTTCATCGGTGCATCATTGATGAAGGTGCATCCACGTGAATCATGTCAAAATCTGTATGGTAGAAACTTGGTTCTCCCAAACTTATACCATCTTCCATTACCTTAAGAGCCTATGACAGACGACCATATTCTCCCGAAGGACTCTTCCAAAATTTCCCCATAGAACTCGGGGGCAAGACCATTCTCATTGAAATTGAAGTTATCGATACCCCACTTGATTACAATATCTTGTTCGGTCATAGCTACATGTATGCTATGAAGGAAGTTGCCTCTTCCATCTTTCGAACCATGATGTTCCCCCATAACGGGAATATCATTACCATCGATCAGGTTTCACATTATGAGCCTAACCCTTTTGCCAACATCGATAATATCCTCCCTTTTGTCCACACTAATCCCAATACATACCCACTCATCGAGATGGGCCCCAGAATTTTCAAAGACCCATCCTTGCTTGGAACATATCATGGCACACCACCACTTATTCATCCTTCCAATAAGGTATGTGTTGTCTCATCCAATGCAACTGAAATTAGAGATACCCTCCCTACCAATGAGGCCTCTCTTATATCTGACGTCCCATTAGTCGCAGACCTTCTTCCTCAGGAATTACCTGAAAACCCTCTACCTTCACCTATTCCTGATTACACCTTACCTCAAGGCCACATTCCAGTTTGGGAGACACTCCCCCAAGCTCTCACTCAAATCCCCTTATGTTACCCTCCACCAGGCATACAATATTTCCAGGTAGCCGAAACTCTTACCCTTCCCAATATGGTGCTGGAAATTTCAGTATGGTATCTACATCCACCTGCCATGGTCCCTCAACCATCCCTCCCTCCTGAAACCAAAGGAATTCTGATGCAGATTATAGTACCTACTCCCACAACACTGCCAACATCCCCACTCACTACCACCGCTGCTACAACTGGGGGAAGACGTAAAAAGAAAGAGCCCACTACTCCCCTACCCCCATGTGTCCAACCTTGTTGCACACTATGTGAGAAATATGGACACCCAACCAACAAATGCCCATCTCTACCGGAGTTACATAACCTAATTCAACTCAATCAAACACCATCATCGCTCATCGCTTCATCAAGCATTTCCACTACCTCCCCTAACATAAGTAGCAAAGGAATGCGAACCAAATTCGCTTGTGCCATATGTTCAAAATATGGCCATTATAAACACCATTTCCCAGCGCTACCTCAATTCTGACAAACGTTAACAGCAGTACGCTAGAGCTTCCACCAAGAACCCAATCCATCTGCATCATCCTCACCAAATGTCACTGACATCCATTATGTCATGACTTCAATCAACGAACGTATGACATGCCCTTGCTCTCTCTACGAATCCTTATATCATTTCACATATCAATGTCCTATGATCATTGAATACAAGCAACGCCAAGTGGCCTTGATTCAAACTCCTTCACCCCCCCCTATAGAATCGATGATTAAACCTACTCCATCACCAGAGGTTCTTCATGTTTTTTCTCCTGAACCTGAAGCACTCCCTACTCCTTCATGGTTCTTGGATGACTTATACAAGGATTTACCCCCAAATCCCCCCAATTCCCCCATTTGTTTCCCCACGAAAATTTTACGCCCAACTACCATTTTTAATCCTCAGTATCTCGATATTTGGTTTATGTCGAGCGAACCATCGCAATATCCTTGCATTACTCCCCCTGCTTCTTCATCACCAGACGATAATCACACGGTGACAGTAACCGATATCACTCTTTTAGATCCCTTGTATTCCAGAAAATTCCACTGTGATGAGGACATACTTGAGGAATTAACCACCCCCGACTACCCATGGGATGCACTACACCACAGAGTGCTCTTCCTTTCACAGGAATCTTTCGCGCCTCCTAACCAACACCCCATACACGCAGTCAAAACCAAGGATTTTATCCCATCAGGGCATATCGACTGGTTCAACAACCCTATCCCTACTTCTGATTCTTTTGAAGAAGGAAATATGGCCAACATTTCCCCTACCATCAAAATCAATATTTCCATAAAAAATGGAGTCGTCGAGGAAATCACCATTGGCACCGCATGAACTCCTAAAGAAATTATTGCCTACAAAGACCTCTTCCAAGAATACTGGGATATTTTTTCCTGATCATACACAGAGATGCCTAGCCTTGATCCCTCTATTGTTGAACATCACATAGACACTTGGCCTAATATCACACCGGTTTGCCAAAAACAATGACCGTACACCCATCCAAAGCAGCGGCCATCAAAGCCGAGATTGACAAATTACAGTTGTTGGGTTCATCTACCCCATCGCCTATACATCATGGGTCTCCAACCCTATCCCCGTTAAAAAAACACAGGGCACCATCCATGTATGTACGGACTTTCACGATCTCAATCACGCCTGTCCCAAAGAAAACTTTCCAATGCCTTTCATCGATCAAATTATCGACGACTACGCAGTCCATGAGGCTTTATCCTACATGGACGGTTTCTCTGGCTACAACCAAATCCAAATCCACCCAACTGATCAATACAAAACTGCATTCACCACCCCTTGGGGTATTTTTGCATATCGTGTCATGCCTTTTGGCCTCAAGAACACTGGCGCAACTTTCCAATGAGCTGTGACATACATCTTTCATGATCTAGCTCATATCATCCTCACATACTTGGACGGCCTCATAGCACGATCCAAGAAACGCACCCAATAGCTTGTTGATTTATGAATCATATTCCAAAGGTGTCATCAGTACAATATCCACTTGAACCCCCTCAAGTGTGTATTTTGTGTCACTATTGGCCGCCTTCTTGGTTTCATTGTTTCCCAAAGTGGTATTACCGTGGACCCCCTCAAGGTCCAAGCCATCACGGAAATTGCCCCTCCTCGGAATTTATGCCAACTGTAGAGCCTACAAGGCAAAGCTAAATTTTTACGGCGATTTGTCCCAGACTATGCCACTCAAGCACATGGTTTCCTTCGCTTACTACACCATGACATCCCATTCCACTGGGATGAACATGCCCAAAACAATTTTGACGATCTTAAAATGACACTCTCCAATGCCCCTTTGATTATTCCACCCGACTATAACCGCGACTATATCCTCTACATATCAGACTTAGTTGTCTCAGTAGCAGGAGTTCTCATTCAAATAGGGGATGATGATTGTGAGAATGTCATTTACTACATTAGTAAAAACTTCTCAGGGACGCCCTTGAAATACAATCACGAAGAGAAACTATCCCTTGTTTTTATCCACAAATTTGTTCATTGTGAGGATGTCATGATGATGTCATGATGATGGAAAATCAAGCTCTTTACCAAAAACACTTTCCTGAGAAAAGTTACAGTTGTCTTCTTCTAGAACTCACACTTTTGAAGAATGTTCGCAGGCTACTTATATATTCTCCTGCGAGAATGCCTGATTCTCGCAGGCTACATTAAGCTGGGGTGCGAACTTCTTGCACTGTACTCATTGTTAGGGTGCAAACATGTTCTTAAAGGGGAAAAAGATAAAAATCTCAAACCTTCTAGAAGGGAATCTTCTAGAAGGGTGAGTTGGCTTTCGAATGGTTATTCAGGTGGCGGCATTCTAGATATCTTGGGATCATTCCCTATCCAAGTAACTAATCTATATTCTCCTATATATTGAGGAGATTTCTCATGGAAAGGGTTAAGTTAAGCAAGCAGCAAGTTAGCAAGAGATTGATTAGAGAATTAGTGCAAGACTGTATGGAGGACTGATGCTACAACATCTAGAGACAACAGCAAGGTCATCACAAGTGGTTGATTTTCTTCATGCATGAGCAAGTGTGTGTGTCAGAGATAGGAGCTATCGAAAGGAGACCTATGACATCAAGGCTTAGGTTGTAAGTTTCACTTTCAATTAATCCAATACAGCAATATGTCCCTTTCCCATAAAGATGATGTCACTTTATTACATAATTCCTTGATCATATGTATAGACTAGTTATTGAATATATTAATCTGTCTTTACTTCGATTGGTTCGTTCTGTTGTGATCTGAATGGGACGAGAGCATTGGAGCAAATATTGGAACAACAGAGATCTAAGGAAATCGTTCATAAGGTATGTCCATGACCCTCATCTCTTAGTTCATTCAATAGGCTAGATCTAGGGAAAGTGTATTATTTTGTCCTGTTTTGTTCTAGATCCAGGTGGATCTAGGGAGATCGGTTTGTGTCCGCACTCACAGATTTATCCTATAACAAAATTGGCGACTCCACTGGGGAACTATCCCTTTTTTCTTTATGGTTTTTGAGTTTTTGTGGCCATTTTCTCTGTTTGCATTTTTCTCTTGATTTGTCAGTCTCTAAGTCCTCAGGATACCCTGAGAGACGTTCTGGGTCTATAAGCCAGTTTGAATTTTACTTTCTTTTTTCAAAATTTTCATTAGTTTCAGGGATTCTCACACTGTGTCCATTGAAAGCCTGCTTGAAAGTTCACACTCTGCGTATATATTCCAGTGCGAACAGTTCGCATGTTGCATCAAAGTGGCCTGCGAGAACACTATCTTCTCGCACTGTGTTCCACACTGGCCTGGGAACATATTTTTTGAAATTTTTGAATTCAAGTTTTGACTCTGTCAATTGCTCATATAGGTTGATTTACACCTCTTTGGCTTACTGAATCAGTGACTTACATATCTTTTGATTTAGTTGGCTTGCTGGAACTGATCTAAGTTTTCTAGGTTTTTTCTTGCCTTTGAAGCTTGACTTTCATTTCTTAGCTGATTGTTGGCATTTTCATTCTCTCTGACTGCTGGAGTTGAGTGTATCTGACTGGCTAAGAACCAGGTATTGGTTGAGAGTTGAGTGTTTGGTGTTTCTCTTGTGCTTTTTGGTTCGAAAGGACAATTTTTCATTTGCATTGAGAAGCTTCTTGGTTTTCTTTTGTTTTTTCTTTCGTTGAAAGTATTGGATTGGGTTGTTTGCTTGGGTCTTTATAACTTGGTTTTCTTTTCTCATTAATCAAAGTTCTTCTTGGAAAGTGAACTGCATGTTTTCTTTCAAGTTTTTGTTTTTTTCCTTTTGCGAAAACATTGAAAATCAAATTTTAAGAGTATTGAAGTTTTGAAAAAGACATATGGAACTTTCTCATTGATACATGATTGTTGGCATTGGCATCTGAAAGGAAATTGAGCATTGCATTTTCATTATAGTATTGAGATTGATTCGGAAATTGTTCTCTCTCTCCCATAACTAGGATTCATCGAATGAAAAGAATTATATTTCATCATATCCTTGCATTATTTGGGTCAGAGTCACACATCATGAGTTTCATTTCCGTTACCTTTGAGTAAACAACAGCCTATAAAAACATTGCGTAATATTTAAATTGATTTGGTAACTCTTTTCTAGGGTTCTTTTATAGCAACATTTAGCTAGGCTAGTGCTTTGGAGTAGGAAGAGAGACACACTCTCCAAAAGCTCAAAAACAAACAATAACATCTTGAGTTAGGGAGTGTTAAATTCCATTGGAAGCATATTGTCCTAGAAAGCCCTTCTAACACAAGGGTCAATCATTAGGTTGCATTGGTGTTGGCAGAGTTACTAACCATGCTTTGTTGGCATCAGTGTAGAGATTGAACTTATTACGGGGGTCACTCTGAGGTATACCCACAATTATGAGTGGAAGCCTTTGAGTTGATTTCGGGCTAGATACCCTGCCTTTGCGTGTGTATCGGACTGACGATTGTTTCCCCATGTTGTACTGTTGTTTGTGGTGGCCTTAGTGGCTTATCTCTTTAGGTTCTTACCCAAGGTGACTGTGGAGGGGAAAGTCTTCACGGTACCTGGAATCGACGTTGATCAAACTCAACCGGGCTCCTTGGAGGGTATACCCATGATTATGTGTGGGAGCTTGCACCAGGGCGTAAGTCTGTTAAGTAGGTCGTCAACGTAACTTTTCCATATTAGCCCTGCCCCTTCTCATCTCGTTGTTGCAATGTTGGATTTCATCACCAACTAGTGGCTTCGATATTAGAAGGTATTGTTTGCTTGGTGATTTCCTCTAGATTTTGTTTACTAGGGTGTGCTGGTTATTTCTCAAAGTGGACCATAGGATTTTCGTTGGGGAGTTGGTTACTTGTTTACAATTTTTCCCCCACGACGTTCACATAGGATGCAAGGTTTGTCCCTAGAACGTCCGGAAGCTTCACAACCTTTGCATATGACAACACCTGAGGGTACCCCTGAGGACTCTCCTCGTCCGGGTGAAATTCCCCTTGTTACTCTACCACACGTGGACATAAGTGACGTCCTAGAAGTTTTTACACCACCTCCACAAGTAGAATCCACTGATCCTCTTGCTGATTTTCGAATAACCCATACTATAGAGGACTATCGCATTCGTCGTGGTGAACGACCTGTTGGAAGATTAAATCCTTCTGAAGAAACCATTGTTACATCCTCTGAATCAACTGCTGGGCCTTCTCACGGTGTAGTAGACCAAGATCCTTTTTGGTCGGGTGATTTCTGACGAGTCTTGCTTGGTACTGAGTCCACACCTGTCTACGAAATCAACCCTCATGTGTCTCCTGAACCAAAAACTACACCAGAGACTACCACTTATCATTTTGTTCTTCCTCCCGAGATGGCCCATCTCGCAAATACTACGAGCGTCCAAAACGAAATTACTGCAACTACTCTTCCTCCTATTAATACCCAGCGAACTCCTGAGGCTAATCCAAATTTTCCTCCTAGTTACCATGCGCTGAATCCTTTGTTGAATGTTTCCCATCCAACACCCCCACAAACTCCAGCTGGTTCTCTAGGTGGTCCTCAGTTTCTCGGGCATCTTATTCCCGGTTTCATCCCGACACTCCCTCAGTTTCCTACTAGCAATCCTAATACTAGTAGCACTATCCCGACCGTTGCACCTAATGTACAAATTCCTGTGGGTGGACAGAGTGGCACAGTTCCGTTTCCTTTTCCCTTTCCCAGACATAACACAGTTACTACACAACCTACGGTTGGTACACAACTTATGGGTGGAACTATCCCTCTGATAGGAGGACCAACCTCACCTTTAGGACAAAACATACCTCTTGCATTGGCCCAGTATTGGAATCAACTTATGAAAAACTTTCCTCAACATGCTGGGGGGCAACAAGTTGTCCCTACTACAGGCCAACCATATCCAGGTGTGACTAATCCTATTTGGGGTTCGGGTCAAACTACTCAACCTCAAGTCCCTACTCAGACTCAAGGTCACAATCCTTGGGGTTACTATCCTATTCAACCACCATAGAGCCAGCCAGGGTCTTCCCTCTGGGGGCAGACTGCATACGGTCCCACTGGTCTACCGACGAGGCTTCCACCCCAAAGTCACCAGTATCCACAAGTGAATCGGAAGTTGCCTTTTCTTTCTACTTTGGATCTGCCAGATTTGTCTCGGATTCTTAATGATCCTATTCGTCACTCTCCCCAATGGCCTGTTATTCCTGCAAAGCTTCCATCGAACATTCAAAAATTCGATGGGAAGGTGGGAGAGGACCCAAATAATCATGTCATGACTTTCCATTTGTGGTGTTCGTCCAACTCGTTGATGGACGACTCCATTAGACTGCGTCTTTTTCAACGAACTCTTACAGGTGCTGCTGCGAAGTGGTACATTGAATTACCATGAGGTTTCTTTTCATATTTCAACACCCTTGCAATGGCCTTTCTAACACATTACCAGTTACCGATACGTTACGATACCGGAACTGAGATTTTAACCTCCTTCAAACAAAGTTCGAGCACTCATATATCTGATCATATTCATGAGTGGCGATGGAGGCGACATCTCATTAAACTTGAGCTTCCCAATCAGTTACTGGTAGAATGGTTTACCAAGTCTTTTGTAAACAAAATTGGTAAAGACATTGCTATGGGCGGTGTTGTCACTGAAGAGCAGGATATTAGTCATGCTCAGTATCTTGATCGCATTTATTTGCAAACGGGAACCTTGTATGATTTACTACCTGATTTACCTCGTCCTGGTAGTTCCAGCATTTCTGCTACTCCAGCTGCCTCGCATGCCGTTGATGGTGTGATTGGTTCCACTCATAGCCACTCACATTTCGTTTCAACTACAACCCCGAAATCCAATTCTTCTAATGTTCAAAGTGCTCCGCCTCCTGCTCCTCCCACCGGTATAGCCTCTGAAGTGAACGTTGTTCAATCTACGTCGTCCGGTAAGAATAAGTATAAGAAAGGGAGAGGCAAGAATAAGGAGGGTAAAAACAATAATCCAAATGAGCAAACCAAATCACCTCATGTTTATGACCGGGATAAGCGCAAACCACGCTACCCTTGCCTTATCTGTGGTGACGATCACTACATGAAGGATTGTCCGAGACGTGCCGAGGTTAACAAGTTCCTTCAAGGAACACCAAAGCCCTCTACGCCAGCAGTCTTGTCTCAACCCTTCCCTTCTCAACAATAGGATTTGTTGGTCATCCAAGACCAACCCTCTACTTCTACATCATCTTATGTTTTGATGTGCACCGGTGATTCTACAAAAAACAATGTTGCACTTACCACTAGAGCTAAAGACTATACTCCTTCTAAGGAGAAGGCTGACGACTTACCTCCCGATTTGGTACAGCCTTCTCCACCAAATCCACCTACGAACGGTCCTCTTCATCTCGAACGACCGAGTCTTGATACAGTTTTACAACCTCCGAAAGGTATCGTTAAGAATTCAGCATTCAATCCTCATGCTCGGGCAGCCCAGAACTATAGCATTGTTGAATATCTGGCCCAAGCACCCTCAGCGATGTCTACCCTAGAATTCCTTCAGTCTTGTCCTGCACAACGAAGGGCGTTTTTGAAAGCTATAGGTGGCATTGATCCAACAGATACGAATCTGATAATCTTTAACTTGGAAGATCATATTCCAAGGTTACCCCCACAGCTTTTGTTTCAAATCCAAGTTGTGGTCTCCGACAAGAGTATTTTCCGAACTGTTATTGATGAGGGTGCCTCTACGTGCGTAATCTATTTTTCTTGTTGGAAATCCATTGGCTCTCCCCCGTTAAACGAATCCCAAAAAACTTTAAGAGCCTTCAATATCTCGGGTTTTAATCCTTATGGTGTTCTACCATCATTGCCTGTCACTTTGGAAGGTAAGACCGTCCAGGTGGAAGTGGAAGTTTTCGATACTCCCCTGGATTATAATCTTCTACTTGGTCAAAGCTGGGTCGATTATATGCGTGCTGTCGTGTCAACCCTTTTCCATGTCGTACGATTTCCTCACCAAGGAAAAGTGGTTACGGTCGATCAACTTGCCTTTTTTAATGCTGATACTCACGTTGGCAACGTGCCCTTCATTGCTAAAACCCCACCGGGTTATGAGAATGTTGGTGTCGGTCTTTTAAAAGACTCGTTGTTAATGGGTACTTTCCCCATACCACCACCACCCAATATTCCAAGCCCGTCAGTTGCTTACATTAATATGATCTCTATTGTACCTCATGAACTTCCTGTGTCTGCTGACCCTTGGATAGTCCCTTATCCTGGAGATCATGTTCGTTTCGGCAACATTATGCCGTTAAGTCCGGTTGAATCCGCTTATCAAGCCATTCAATCGACAACCCCTACTATTTCTTCTTTTGACGATTTGTCTCTTGATCCTTTCAGTGTCATATTTCCCACTGACGAGATAATCATGTCCGTCATGGAGGACACCCCTTGGGACGATGGGCATCATCGTTCCATACTATTTCTGGAACAACAAACTCTTGAGAATTATCAGCGGATTTCGACTCCATTGACCGTTGTTGTTATATCCATGGTTTCCCAATCTACACGAGATGTGTTTGTAGAAGGGAACCTCAGTAACATTTCACCCACGATGCCCATAGATATTTCAGTGAAATCTAGGATAGTTGAGAACGTTCATATTGGAGCTTTGTGTTCTCTCGAAGAAATTGTCACTTATACTTCCTTGTTTAAAGAATTTCGTGATATATTTGCATGGAGTTATGAAGAAATGTCGGGTATTGACCCTTCTATCGTCGTTCATGATATTAAGACATACCCCGGAGCTAAACCAGTCCAGCAGCGCCTCCGTCCTGTCTATCCACATAAAGCGGCAGCCATTAAACTTGAAGTTGAAAAACTTCTTAAAGCCGGTTTTATTTATCCCGTGGCATTGACAGAATGGGTTTCCAACCTAGTACCGATTGATAAAAAGGGTGGTAGTATACGTGTTTGTGTTGATTATCAGGATATCAACAAAGCTTGTCCAAAGGACAATTTTCCAACCCCTTTCGTTGACCAGATCGTCGATGACTATGCCGGCAGTGAAATCTTTTCCCTCATGGATGGATTTTCTGGCTATAATCAAATCAATATCGCTCCTGAGGACCAACATAAAACGACTTTTATTTGTCCTTGGGGTACTTTCGCCTACAGGAAACTTCCCTTTGGTCTGAAGAACGCAGGTGCTACGTTCCAACGTGCTATGTCTTACACATTTCACGATATCAAACATATCGTTCAACCTTATTTGGACGATTTGCCAGCTCATTCTTTACGTCGAGTCGATCACCCTACTCATCTCCGAGCAATTTTTGTTCGTTTTCGTTTCTATCGCATTCGCCTGAATCCTCATAATTTTGTTTTTTTCATAGAATCTGGACATCTCCTTGGTTTCATTGTTTCACACCATGGGATCCCGGTAGATCCTATCAAGGTCAAGGTGATTCTTAATCTCCCTCCTCCTTCTTCTTTGCGCCAGTTACAAAGTTTGCAGGGGAAAGAAAACTTTCTTCATCATTTCATCCCGAATTACGCCGATATTACTCGCGGTTTCACAAGTCTTTTAAAGAAAGGTTCAGAGTTTGTCTAGGATAAAGTTGCTAACAATGCCTTTGAAGCTTTAAAGTTGTCCCTCACAAAAGCTCCTCTTCTTTTTCCTCTGGATTATAGTCGAGATTACTTTATTTATCTAGCTGCGTCTGAGTACACTATCGGCATGGTCCTCGTTCAAGAGGATGATAACCACGATGAACATGTTATCTATTACTTGAGTAGAATTTTATCTTCCACGGAAATCAAGTACCAACATGTTGAGAAGCTGGCCTTGGCTGTTGTCCAAGCAGTTCAACGTTTTCGTCATTATATTCTCTCCAGGAAAAATACAGTGATTTCACACTGTAACCCCATGCAACATATATTGACACATCAATTGCTGGGAGGAAAGTACTCCAAGTGGATTGTCATTCTCCAGGAGTTCGATTTGGAATTCGCTCGAGCCACGTCGAAGAAATCCCTCATTTTCGCTGAGTTAATTTGTGATTTTCCCCACACTACCACGGAAAAGGTAGCAGTCAATTCGTTACCTGACGAGTCACTTTTTCTTATCAGTACCGACAATATTTGGTACGGAGATGTCATTATATATCTCCAAACTCAAACTTTCCGGCCTGCTTTATCTAGTGTTGAACGTCGTCGTGTTTGTTATCAAGCACATCATTATATTATCCTCGGCGATACTCTTTACCGTCGAGGCATTGATTCTGTCTTTTGGCGTTGTTTAACTTTTCAAGAAGCTGAGAAAGCTTTGAATGACTTCCATTCGGGAGCATGTGGTGGTCATATGTCTGGGTATGCTACTGCCCAGAAATCTTACGTGCAGGATACTTTTGGCCCTCGTTGTTTAAGGACTGCATTACTGCTATTCAGAAGTGTCATGCCTGCCAGACCTATAATCAGAAGATTCGGTCACATTCTGCTCCCCTTCATCCTGTAGTCTTAGTAGGTCCTTTCGCTAAATGGGGCATTGAGTTCATGACATGTCACCCTCACTCGGTCGGGGGGCATGGTTATATTATTGTAGCTGTTGATTATTTCACAAAGTGGGCCGAGGCAATGCCGACATTTGACAATACTGGGAAGACTGCGGCGTTATTCCTTTTCAACCATGTCATCATTCATTTTGGTGTTCCTCAGGCTATCGTTACCAATCACGGTAGTCATTTTAGAAATAATATGATGTTTGAACTTACAGAGAAGTTGGGCCTTCATCATGATAGCTCAACACCCTATTATCTACAGGCCAATGGCTAGGTCGAAGCCATCAATAAAGTTCTTATAACTATGATTCGACGGATTATAGGAATCCATAAAACCAGCTGGAACACAATGTTATTTTCGGCATTGTGGGCATATCGGACATCTGTTAAGTCTGCCACGAGATTCATGCCTTTTCAATTAGTTTATGGCATGGAATCCATTCTGCCAATAGAATGTGAAATCCCGTCTTTGAAGCTAGCTGTAGAGCTCTTACCTAATACTTCTACCGAAGAGGAACGTCTGTTGTATTTGATGCAATTAGACGAGACTTGCCGTGACACTACTCTTGTAATAGAAGCCCAGAAGAAACGTGTTAAGGCACAGTATGACAAGCATGTCAAACCTCGTGTCTTCTCTGAAGGAGATCTTGTTCTTCTATATGAACAAGATAAATATGTCTTAGGAGCTGGGAAATTCGAACCAATGTGGCGTGGGCCTTATATTGTTAGCAAAGTTTTGGAAAAAGGAGGGTATGAGCTAGTGGATTATGATGGGGTACCTTTGAGTGAACCCAGGAATGGGTTGTACTTAAAGAAGTACTACGCATAAGTCATTCGTGCATAAGTACTTGTATTTTATGTATCATATTGAGTGTATGTGTTACTTTAGTTTTGCTTTTGACGTTATCCGTTCTCTGCCCTTACGTGACGTTTTGTTTGATTGCCAGATGTGAGAGTATTCGCTACCTTATATTGGCTTCGTCGATGGTGCTAGCCGTACTACTCAGAACCTAGCTTCCGCTACATGGGAAATCTATGCCCCGACAAACGAACTCATATCTGTACGAGGTATATGTCTTGGCCGAGCAACCAACAACATTGCAGAGTATAGCGTCGTGGTTGAATTACTAGTTGATGCTATCTCTCTCGTAATTCTCCATTTGGTGGTTCGACTTGACTCGCAGTTGGTAGTACTATAGCTCAGTAATGTTTATTCTATTTGAAGTCCTACATTATTAAGGGTATATTTGCGGATTCGCCTCTTGGAACGACATTTTGATTATATTGAATATCAACACATTCTGAGAAGTCTTAATACATTGACAGATGAAAATCAAACACATTAAAATGTACACAATGTAAAGTAAGCCGGTAGAACCCATGTATATATAACGATCAAAGTTTGTTTTTACAAAATGTGTTCGAAGACCAAAATATCAAAATTGAAGCCCATGTCTTCTACATAGTGACATCAATGATGTTCACGATAGCACACTAATGTCCTAGCCACTCTGCGGAGAAAGTGACCCATAGAGGCAGATATCTCGGGTCGTGGGATCTCCTCCAGAGGCATATCTGGAACATCGGCCATCAGAACCTCTAAGTTCTGCTCCACTGTCAGATAGTCCTCGGCATACTGGGGAACTGCTACTGCTGCCTCTCCTCGACGTTGAACAGGAGAACTACCAGCAGGTCTATATGTGCCAACGTTTGTGTTATCAACAAAAATTTGGTGTTAGTCTTCAGATAAAACTATAAAACCAAAAACATTTAATTATGTTTAAAATCCAAAAAAAACATTCAAAACCTTGAAAAATTTGTGTACTTCTTACCGATGTCCCCCCACTGTGCGTCTTCAGGAAGTGCAAGGTCAGGATTGCCGCAAAAATCCAAGCCAGCGTATGCATAATCTTCTACCATCAGCACCTGGCCTTGAAGCCAGTCAAAGAAGAGATCGTCATACCTAACGATCGGTCCTGTCACATGTCTAGCCATGAGTTGACACCATCGTAACATCCGTGGATCCCTGGGACCCAGAAAGTGCCACTCAGCCTGAAGTCTATACACTGGGACCCTCTCACAGAAGAAGGACACCAACAATGATCCATAACCAAACTGCTTTAGATCTCTGCGCCTGCATTTGGTCAATTGTTTCTTGAGACTGCGTAAAACTGTGTCAGCCCAGTTGAAGACCCGGGGCTCAGTACACTCGATGGCATACTAAAAATAGCTCTGCAGATCCATATGTGGGGCAGCACTTCCTACCATCCGAGCGATAATGAAGAGAATGGTACAGAGATTTATATCAGTCACTCCCCAAATGGCCACTTTTTCTTTTTGTCATTCAGCCTCAGGCACGCAATACTCCCGGCAATACTCACTCATTTTTAAGCCACCCCTTCGGCTACCAGTCAAACTGTCGTAGGACCCTCGCCTGGATATCCCAGTCATGAAATAGATATCCTCAATGTCAATAGTCAATGTGTGAGCTCCGACATTAAAAACCTGCTGATCCGGATCCCACATCCGGACTAAGTGTTCTAGCAATCGAACTTGGTCTCTCATGCCCAGTATGTGGAAATACTTTAAGAGACCGCAATCTCTTAAAGCAGCAAGAGTCGGAGGGTGATTTTCGGCGGTTTCATTATCATCCGCGTGTTCCCGTTCTCTCCATTCGAGCACCATTATGATGGTTATAAACCTGCATAGGGAACATATGAAGATGATTAAAACTCTCTTTCATGGAATAAACCTTTTTTATTGGCTAAAAATTAAAAACCTTTTTGAACTTTTCATTGTTCGCAGGTGGCCTATGGCACATAGTGCGAACTTCTCGCATGCTTCCAAAGGCCCACCTGCGAGAATGAAGTATTCTCGCAGGCCCCGTATGGGAAGCCTGCGAGAATCCTTCTACACGCATAGGGTTTGAAAAATGAACTTAAAACTTGAAGTTTAACCAATGAAATCATGAATTTGAACCATGAAAAGATAGAGAATGGAAAACCTACCAAAACACCACAGACGGCTTGAAGAATGATGGCCCGAAGCTCCCAAAAATCGACGATGAAGGTAGAAGGTAAAATGGAGGTTTTTTGCACTCAAATGGTAAAAGGGGAAAGTGATATGGTAAAATGAATTGTGAATTTATTTTATTTACTTTTTACCATGATAAAAGTGGGTTTTTTCATGTTTATTCGTTATTTAACCCTAATTTCTAATATGGAAGTGAGTAAAATGACTTGCAGGCACCCAATGCAGATGATTATGGACAAAAAACTTTTGCGGTGTGGTGTGATTTGGTTTGTTTCCTATGGTTTTGATATAAAACCTCAAGCGCCTTTTATCAGTTCTTGCGCTTGTCAAAAATATAAGAACGTGATCGAGCGTTGTTTTGTCTCTTTTCCGGGCTCATTGTGGTTACATGAAAAAGGAACCCCCCTGGAGTTAACTTTAATCTCTTTTCACGACTCCCTAAACATGAAAAGATTGTCGAGCGATCTTGCTATTTTCACGCTTGTTAAAGTATTTGAAGTTACGCATCCTTTGAGCGATAGTTTAACCCTTTTTCGGTCTCGTTGGACTATTGTACGAAAAAGGAACTGAGAGAGTTCTCTTTTGAGTGTTTTTCCAAACTCTATAATCTTGAAAAACCTTCGAGTTTTCTATCTCTAGACTCGTTAAACAAACATTGACTGACTCGTGATGGGACCGAACCACTCCTTCTTAGGGTTCGTTAAAAATACTCTGAGGGACTCATCCGAAGGATGAGCTTATATCAACAAGCATATGTGATCCTCTTCAAGCTTGCGTAAAAATAAAGAGGTACTTGCCAAAAATGGTGGGGGAAAATTTGGGAAAGGGATATGTTTCATCTTTGTGTTAATTGGCAGTGAGTGTCGCTCTTGAACATGACACCCCCTATTCATCATTTGAAGCCGGTTTGGGAAATCCATTTGTCTCTCATTTGATTCAATAACAAGGTCTTTCCATGTGTCGTCTTTGAGTCAATGTTGCCAAATCATTGGTCGTGTCATCCATATGTTCAAGAACAGTCCAAACCTCTATTGAGTCAGCCATCTGCAGTTATCCTTTCACTCCGTGTCAGCCTTCCCTATGTCCAAAGTCCAATTGTCATATACTTTGTTTCACTTTCAAACTCTGTTACTCATTTTGTGTCACTGATGGGGGATACATCAAGGCCCTCCTGTGACAAGTCTTGTTCTGTCGACTTTAGCACATTATCCGGAGTCAAGACTTAGAAATTATTTAGTACCTTGAAGCTTGCATGCCTCAATGGCAAGTTTCTCTCTTTCGACAGTGGGTTTACATCATTGACCCCTAATCGAGAGTTTCCATCGAGTGTTCGACATCAACTCATTTATTCACAGTCGATGGATTGTACTATAGTACCTTGGGAGTCATTGACATCAATGATGATTTCCCTCGCACTTGTTAACGATATACATCAATGACCGGTAATCAAGTGGTTTCTACCATGTTCGACTTCGACACATGTAATCACAT
>JASDQU010108500.1:5078-18299 GCA_032191745.1 Picea mariana | reverse complement strand
GGTGGGGGAAAAATTTGGGAAAAGGGATATGTTTCATCTTTGTGTTAATTGGCAGTAAGTGTCGCTCTTGAACATGACACCCCCTATTCATCATTTGAAGCCGGTTTGGGAAATCCATTTGTCTCTCATTCGATTCAATAACAAGGTATTTCCATATGTCGTCTTTGAGTCAATGCTGCCAAATCATTGGTCGTGTCTTCCATATGTTCAAGAGCAGTCCAAACCTCTTTTGAGTCAGCCATCTGCAGTTATACTTTCATTCTGTGTCGGCCTTCCCTGTGTCCAAAGTCCAATTGTCACATGCTCTGTTTCATTTTCAAACTTTGTTACTCATTTCGTGTCACTGATGGGGGATACATCAAGGCCCTCTTGTGATGAGTCTTGTTTTGTCGACTTCAACACATTATCTGGAATCAAGACTTAGAAATTATTTAGTACCTTGAAGCTTGCATGCCTCAATGGCAAGTTTCTCGCTTTCAACAGTGGGTTTACATCATTGACCCCTGATCAAGAGATTCCGTCGAGTGTTTGACATCAGCTCATTTATTCATAGTCGATGGATTGTACTATAGTACCTTGGGAATCATTGGCATCAATGGTGATTTCCCTCGCACTTGTTAACGATATACATCAATGACCGGTAATCAAGTGGTTTCTACCATGTTCGACTTCGACACATGTAATCACATGGTCAGATTCGTACTTTGGGCGACGAGATTGAAGACCCTGGATATTGTCTTTGTGATCTAGGTTGCGATGGAGTATGTATGATTTGCAACACATAGATCCACTGTGTATGATTCGTGGCTATGTCGTCTTGACTGAAAATTTGTCGCACAGATCCACAGTCTATTCAAGTGGCTATGCTATATAGTGACGGCATGGATCCATAGTGTATGATTAGGGGCCATGACCTTGATTTACGATGTCATCAATCTATGATATGAGTATGGGAATGCCTACCTCGGAATTGATATACATGGTATTCTGCTGATGCTTGGATGTTTGTAGGTCTCTCATTAGATGTGCTTTTGGTTCTTGACACACACATGCAGCTTACAAAGTCTATCGAGTGTCACTGGTTCCGCTCTCAGACTTTGGGGGGCATTCTGTTATCCACAAATTTGGTCATTGTGATGATGTCATGATGAGGTCATGATGATGGAAAATCAAGCTCTTTACCAAGAATAATTTCCTGAGAAAAGTTACAGTTGTCTTCTTCCATAAATCACATTTTGAAACATGTTCGCAGGCTACTTATATATTCTCCTGTGAGAATGCCTGATTCTCGCAGGCTACCTTAAGCTGGGGTGAAAACTTCCCACACTGTACTCATGGTTAGGGTGCGGACATGATCTTAAAGGGGAAAAAGATAAATATCTCGAACCTTCTAGAAGGATGAGTTGGCTTTCGAATGGTTATTTAGGTTATGGCATTCCAGATATCTTGGGATCATTCCCTATCCAAGTAACTAATCTATCTCTTCCTATATATTGAGGAGATTGCTCATGGAAAGGGTTAAGTTCAGTTAGCAGCAAGTTAGCAAGAGTTTGATTAGAGAATTAGTGCAAGACAGTATGGAGGACTGATGCTACAGCAGCAAGAGACAACATCAAGGTCATCACATGTGGTTGATTTTCTTCATGCATGAGAAAGTGTGTGTGTCAGAGTTAGAATCCATCGAAAGGAGACCTATGACATCAAGGCTCAGGTTGTAAGCTTCACTTTCAATTAATTTAATACAGTAATATGTCCCTTTCCCATAAAGATGATGTCACTTTATTACATAATTCCTTGATCATATGTATAGACTAGCCTTTGAATATCTTAACTTGTCTTTACTTCGATTGGTTCGTTTTGTTGTGATCTGGAAGTAATGAGAGCATTGAAGCAAATCTTGGAACAACAGAGATCTAAGGAAAGCGTTCATAAGGTATGTCCATAGCCCTTATTTCTCAGTTCATTCAATAGACTAGATCTAGGGAAAGTGTATTATTCTGTCCTGTTTTGTTCTAGATACCAGGTGGATCTAGGGAGATCGGTTTGTGTCCGCACTCACGGATTTATCCAATAACAATAACAAAAGGTTATTCCCAGGTAGAGGGAATTGACTTTGGTGATATTTTTTCTCATGTTTCCAAGTTAACCACTATTACATTTCTTTTTTCTATTGATGTTTCTTTTGATCTTGAAGTGGAACAGATGGATGTGAAGACAACATTCCTACATGGGGATCTGGAAGAAGAAATCTACATGATGCAACTAGAAGGATTTGTAGTGAAGCGAAAGAAAGAGTTTGTCTGTAAGCTAAAGAAGTCACTATATGGTCTGAAGAAATCACCTAGGATGTGGTACCAAAATTTTGACACATACATCCTTGGATTGGGATTTCTGAAAAGTAAGGCTAATCACTGTGTATATTCCAAGCAAGTTGGTAATCACTTCATTTATGTAGTGTTGTATATTGATGACATATTGTTGGTAGGAAATAACATGGATGTTATCAAGGAGGTGAAATCATAGCTATCCTCCAAATTTTACATGAAGGATCTCGGTGCTGCTAACTTCATTCTGGGAATGGAGATTAAAATAATTCTTGCAAACATGAAACTATGGTTGAATCGGAGAAAATATGCTGAGATGATATTGCAGAGGGTTAATATGCATGGAAATAAACTAGTCAAGGTTCATATTCCTATAGGAATAAATCTATCTACAAGTCAATGTCCCATGACACATCAAGAAGAAGAGGACATGTCCCATGTTCTCTATGTCAATGCAGTTGGCAGTTTGATACATGCAATGGTTTGTACTAGACCGTACATTGCAGATACAGTGGGAATTTTGAACAGGTATATGTCAAAACTAGGGAAGGAGCATTGGACAATAGTAAAGAGGGTGTTTAGGTATTTGTGTGGCACTGTGAGTTATGGATTGTACTACCAAAGAAGAATATGATTGGACAAAGTGTTGGACATACATGGGTTTGTTGATGCAGACTAGGATGGAAATATGGATCGTAGAAGATATACAAGTGGGTATGTGTTTATCCTATTTGGAGGAGCAATGAGTTGGATGAGAAAAATATAGGTTGTAGTGGCACTCTCAACTACAGAATTTGAATACATGGAAGCCACTCATGCAAGCAAGGAAGCAGTATGGTTATAGAGATTGTGTTCAGGTATTGGGTTGGTACAACAAGAAGTTGGATTAGATTGTGACAGTCAAAGTACAATCTTCCTAGAAAATAACCTTTCTTATCATTCAAATACAAAGCATATTGATGTTCAATATCACTTTATGAGAGACATGGTTGAAGAAAAGAAGGTGTTGCTAGAAAAGGTTGACACTTAGAAGAATGTTGCAAATTCATAGAAAAAGTCTGTGAAGACGAAGAATTTCTCCTGGTGTAGAGTAATAATGGGAATTAATTCCCTGGATTGTTGACTATGTAATCCCATGAACCCATTTATGAAAAGAAAACAACAAGTGGGAGAATGTTAGGTATATCTTATATTCTTTGCATGTGTGTGTGTGGGCATGTCGGATTCGACAATTGCGTCTAACGATCCCAACTTCCTTTGCACTTTGTGTCGTGTGCACTGGGTGCTTTCCAAGGTGGGTTGCAATTGGGGGTAGGTTTCGCCCCCCCCTAGTTACGCCCAACATTTGAGACAACTCCCCAAAATTATATTTTGGTATTTTTTTCTATTTTAACGTATTTTTCTATTTTTATTGGTTTTCTAAATTAACCCTCGATTAAGGGATTAGGGTTTTGGTAGCTACAGAATAACTAAAATATTGTATATATTGTATTGTGAATGGTGAAATTAACACAATGAAGAGTTGAAAGGTGTGACACGAAGGAAGGTTGGCTTTCTCCCGATTAAGGGTTTCCAACGTAAATCTCTATGGACTATGTGTATGAGACATTGATTAATTTATGTTTTTCTTAAGAATATGTATGCATTTCTTTACTTCACAAGTTTAAAAATTACACTGTCTTAACAGGATTGGTGTTAATTAAGGAATATGAAGGATCTAAGGTGGATCCCACATAGTTTAAAATACTGGTAGGCAACCTTATGTATCTGATCTGGATTATTTTCGGCATGAAATGAGAGCAGAGATATAATAAAGAAATGTATAGAGATATATCAGATATCCAATAATATAACATAAATGTATCAGAGATGCAACCATAAACATAGAGATATAGTAATACACAATTTTCTATTAATGAGTGAAAATGTACAAAGACTGTAAAATACATAGTGAAAGACTAGCTAGAACTGTGGCATCTTATCTCTGAGAAGAGATGTGACGACTACTCGCATTTGTGAGAAGATGATTTTACAATGATGCTCCAAAGGCTTTTTTATCATAAAGAAAATCTAAAACCCTAACCCCGGAAGATGAAAAACCAACAATGTTTTGGACCCCATTTTGGGTAGTTTGGTGTATCAACTTCCCAGAGGCGTAACTTTGGCATATGATCTCCGTTTGGGGTGCACGATAGCTCGTTCGAAAGGTATCATCGAGGAGATTCATTTTGGGGGATAAATAAAAGCCTTTTACTATCATTGAGAATATATATCCGAAAAAACCTTCATTTAGGCCCTCAAATGGCCCGAGAAGTTAAAAATTGCTAAAAATAGTAAATTGCCAAAATTGTCAGAAAATTGTTTTGAGCTAGTTGGAAGAGGTGGGTGGCCACCTATATTCACCTGGATCAATCCTCCATCCTTAGGAATAAATGGTTTCCATTGCGTTGAGTTACCAGGGGAGAGGGGAAAGAGATTGAATCTTGGTGCCCTTCTTGCCTTGCTAGAGTCGTTGCACTGTGGAAGGATGTCATGAACTTGTTATTGGTGGGGTTGAATCTGTTCAAACAGTTGGGCTACATGAGATATCTAGGTGTAGAAGGAATCTTTTCACTTTTCTTCATTATTTTCGACATTGTTCTATTGGATAGGAGGTTCTTGGGCCGAGGCTGTAGTGGTTGCAGTATCCTTTTGTTCACCTTTTGAATCGATTTTGAAGAAGCTGAATTTTGTAGTATGAGATAATACCTTGTAGAATTGTTTAGCATGGATAATAGTTGGAACTTACTCTGGTATCCTGTAGAGATGACCCCCCAGAGTAACAATGACAGTACGGGGTTGAGACTCATAGACATCATGGCACGTCCACATATATTCCTGGCCCAAGAGAACATCACTGGCATCCATCGAGGAAACATCACATAATACCTCATCCTTGAAGGGTTGGATGTCGTATGACAATCAACACTGGTGGTTGAAACGAAGATCTCATCCCTGGCGAAGCCATCCGATTTTGTATGGTTGCAGGTGTGGTGTTGTCGACAATCCCAATTATTTGATGACCTCTGCTGAGATGAGGTTTTTCTGGCTTCCTCTATCAACAATAAAATGCAGCGGGGTCCCCTTCACCCACATCTATGAATGAAAAAGGAGTTCCCCCTCTTCAATATCTGTGGGTTCTTCTGGTTGAATTGTTGCGGTCATGACAATAGCAGTGGGGTATGCGTTGATGATCTGTCTTCTATCAATATTTTCTAAATCAGATTCTAAATCAGGGTTTGGATCCTTGTCTTTGATCTCGTCCACCAATGACTATTTTGAGAAACATTCATTGGTGTTTTTCTAGGGGATTTTGTGGAAATCGCACCATTTTCCAATGTCCTTCTTCATCTTTCTATGACCCTTCTTTTCCTATGGCTTGGAATGGTTTTCGGGAGACTATTTTTTAAGGTTGTCTTTATCATATTTTGGTTGTTGCGGTTTTGCAGACCCAAACTCTCGTTTTTTCTGGCACTTAAATTTGTGCTCGATTTTAACAACATATCAATAAGCAACACCGAGTGATGAAATATATAGAAAATCCATTTCAGTTTGGATGTATTTGTGTAGAGCCCCATGATATTTCAGAACCAAATGTCGTTCAAAGTCTTTGATACCTAGCTTGGTGTGTAAGGTATGGAATGTATTAGTGAAATACATAACTTCTTGGCCCCTCTCTTTTCGCAGTTTGGTCCATCTCATGTACTGTTCCTCATAGTTTCCAACAGGAAAATACTATTCCTTTACTGCATTCACAAAAAATACCAAGTGGGCTTGACCCCATATATCCCAGAATCCTGTGTGGAACTTTTCTCCTAGTAAGTTTCCCACCAATGTTTGACATGGGGGAGAGCCTTAAGGAGTGTGAAGGTGATCTTTTCCCTGTCGTAGAAATTATGAAAAGAGAAATAACCTTCTAGTGGGTTTAACCATTTTTCTAAGGCATTTGCATCTATCTGTCCTTCAAATATGAGAATATCAAAATTAAATTGTACCTTGAAAGGCGAGGTTCATCCAAAGTTGTCGCTTGATGAAGAAACACATGTTTTTATCGACAGGCATTGAAGGATGTGGGAAAAATTATCCATCATTTCGTCCCTCTGTCGCGTGATAGCTTTCTCAAGCAATAGATAAATAGAATCGTCTAATTTGTCATTTCTATTTTCTTCTGCCATGGAGGGTTCTTGGGCATGCAAGAGAGATTGTCTTCAAGAGATACAATATCGAGACCCAACTTGCTATATTCAGACATCGTCGGGGACATGCACTGAAAAATGATCAAGAGTAGCCTACGCTGATACCACTGATCTAGATTCTTTTCGGCACGAAATGAGAGAGGAGATATAATAAAGAAATGTACAGAGATATCTAGTATATCCAATAGTATAATAGAAATGTATCAAATATGTAACCATAAGCACATAGATACAATAATACACAATTTTCTATTAATGAGCGAAAATGTGCAAACACTGTAAAATACAGAGTGAAAGACTCGCTAGAATGGTGGCAACTTATCTCTGAGAAGAGATGTGATGGCTACTCGCATCCATGAGAAGATAATTTTAAAATGAGGCTTCAAATGCCTTTTTATCATAAAAAAATCCAAATCCCTAACCCTGAAAGATGAAAAGCCAACAATTTTGTGGACCCCATTTTGGGTAGTTTGGTGTATCAACTTCCCAGGGGCGTAACTTTGAAATACGATCTTTGTTTGGGGCATACGATAGCTCGTTGTAAATGTATCGCCGATGATATTCATTTTGGGGGCTCAATTAGAGCCTTTGCCTCTCATTGAGAAGCTCGATCCCAAAAAACCTTCATTTATGCCCTCAAAATGGCCCGAGAAGTTAAAAACTACTAAAAATGGTAAATTGTCAGAAAATTGTTTTGAGCCAGTTGGAAGAGGTGGGTGGCCACCAATATCCTTTTGGATCAGTAACTAACAACAGCAAGATCTGATATAATGTATTGAGTGAGTTTGAATTGAAGGTTCCTAGAAACTCCAAAAAAATCCCATTGGAAGGTAGGAAAAAGAATTATGAGATATGTGAATGGAACAAAATATTTTGGCATTATATATTCTACTTCAAAGGATTTCAGACTTGTTGGATACACTGGCAATGACTCTGGAGGTATCATAGATGACAAAAAAAGTAGATCTAGGTACACATTTAATTTGTGAATAGGTAAAGTATCATGGGAATCAAGGAAGCATCCCATAGTGACTCTTTCTTCAACAGAAGCAGAGTACTTCACAACTACAAGAGCAACTTATCAAGAAGTTTGGATGAAAAGAATGTTAAAATATTTTTTGCAGGAACAAAAGAAACAAACAACAGTATTTTGTGACAAACAATCAGCCATCATGTTATCAAAGAATTATGTTTTTCACAAGAAAACCAGCCATCTTGATACAAGGGATCATTTTATCAAAGATTTGGTAAATAACAAAGAGATCTGTTTAGAGTTTTGCATGTCAAAAGAACAAGTCGCGGATATTTTCACAAAATCTTTAGCTAGAGATTCATTTTAGCATCTGCGCAGTAGTCTGGTAGTCTGCGCAACAACAATTGAGTGATAATAAAATGTCAATTCAATTTTTGATGTAATTTTTGTAGTCCCACCTACTTATAATTAAGGGGGAGTGTTATAAATAGTAATTACAAGTCGGTGAGCTTTACGACTTCGTCGATTTTTCAGTCTATCGATCAGTTAGCCAGTCGTCAGTCTATAACTACAGTTTATTTAGTTTACACTTGAGTTTATGCAAACTTAGTCTTTGTTAGTCAGCAAGCATGAGAGTTAATTAATGAAGCCGATCTTTATCTTTCTTGAGTCCAGTTAAGTAGTTGAGAGTCAGTTAAATTTATTTTCATCTTTAATGTTGAGTTGGTTTTACTTCTACATGAAGTCTTAGTCAGAGTATTTATAAGTCTGAGTCTTTAGTTAGTCGATAGATGCAAAGAGGTAGAGAGAACAAAGTCATGAAGGAGAAAAAACAATAGTTGAGGAGTCGAAGAATTTTGAGAGCATAAGCTATGTGTCTGTAAAATAAACAGAAGTAGTTGTAGCCGAAGCTCATTATAGTTTTATATTATATAATTGTACGCTGCAACAAAGTTATTAATATCAAGTATTTTGTTTGTCCACAATTTAATGTGTATTTCTGAGTTTGTGTGCTATTCATAGCACTTTGTTGTTTTCATCCATAAATCATTCCGTTAAGTGTTTTATCACAACGCGTAGTAAATCCAGTAGGTTTTCCACTGCGCGGTAAGTCGTAAGTGTTCAACGACCAAAATTTTTGGCACGCAATAACTATAACTGTGCGCACAATTTCCCTAATTACGCTTACACTTATTGGAAAGGACTAGATTAAATAGGATTTTAATCTTAGGTTCTCTTTATATGGACAATGGACATGATTATATAAAAATAAAATATTCTTGGTTGCCTTCATAAATGAAGGATTCATATTTAGGGCACTAACTTCCTTGTATGTCAAAAGTTGGTTGTTAGGCATTACTAAACATCATTTACATTAACTAAAATAACTACACTTCTTCCTTCTGCCAAGTTTAATCTAACCTACCACCATATCTCCCACCACACCTATTACTTTGAGGATGACAGGTGCCATTTTGCAAGATGACGTTTCGTTTTTACTACTGTGAATGGGGATTTTTACTTTGACGGGTTCTTGAATTCCAATTCTCCATTAGGTCACTACTACTTTACTATGTAGGGTTCTTTACCCCCACTCTCCATCTTCCCAACAGGGTTATTTACTACCCCATCATCATCTCTCCATTTTTTATCAGTTATATGCTTTCCTCTTTGGGAATGTGTCTCCAACAAGAATAGGATAGCATGTTTCCGGTAGGGAATTCGAATCTTACCAGAGTCAATGGCCCATTTATTTCACCACTCGGCTGCACCTGGGGTTGGAATTTTTAAACTTTCATAGAAATGATATTTTCATGTGTATAGACTTGATTTCCATTAAAAATTCACTTAAAATTTATGACATCTTGATTTGTTCAATCATGCAAGCACATTGTTTCTTTGGAATTTTTGGGATTTAGTGGCAGACAAAGATAGCCTTTTGTAGAGTCCATAGGATCCCAGATCAATCATAGACAACATAACTAATTCTTATTGTCTTGATTTTCATCTTCATTGAAATTTTTTATCCATGGAAAAGAGTTGGTAGGTTTTCAAGATTTAGTTAATTTTGTTGTTTTTATTTTAATGGTTTTCTTTCATCTTGATGTGTGGCAATTTGGTAGCCCATGGAGCCATTTCAAATCTAATCTTTAGAAGCCAATACCAGCATCATCATTCCAATAACAATTGATATGTGGCAGTGTCCATTCCAAATCTAGTTTTTGGTGTTCAATCACAATGCCTTATAATTAAAATGTTTACATATTTTAATATTTTATGGACCTTCCTGGAACACAGTACAATTCCAATGGTCGATTCCTTAGTTTTTTATGCTTGGGCTTCTATCTGTTTAATGTGTGTAATTTTGATATGCATACTTATTTGATATAAGTGTTTTCATCGTTTAATATACTCATTAAATCTTGTAAAATTATTCACTTAATCTTAAATCCTAACTTAAATATTTTATATTTATTATAAAAGTAAAGTAATTAATATGGCCTATCACCCCATATCAACCACTTTAATATGATTTTTCTATCAACCACCCTAATAATATCAACCAGTTTAATATGATTGTGCTATCAACCACATAAATATAGTTGTGCTAGTAAATATATTTACTAATATAATTAATTTCTTTGTAATACCTTACCCTCCTCCTCCATGGAGATGGAGGAAGACTACAATGATCTATAAGATGATATTCTTGAATGAAAGTTTGAAACTAATGTTTAAATTATAGTTGTATTTTTTCCTGTAATTGATATGGTTGTCTATTGCCGTTGGCATAAATGCGTGCAGCGGTACAACGCATCGGTGTTGTTCGAATCTACTCCAAGCAATCAAGCAGAGAAAGACGCGCCACCCAACGTCTCACTTCGCGCCTTCTACGTTTTATTTTAGATTATGCGAAGTCGAAGCTGCAGTCCATTTTCCGACAGAGTGTTTCCATCGCTGATATTCTCGCCATTGTTGCGAGATGTGTTGTAGTTATGGTATAATATCCTCATATTTACAACAGGCTAGACATATGTATGATTAATTGAAATATTGATTTAACAGGCGGGAGGTCACATGGGCAGTCACCCAAAGACGAAAGGACGACGGACTCATCTCTAGGGTAAAGGTCAAATGATACAAGATATCTGCCAGACCCCTTGTTCAACATCTCTCAGCTCATTCATAGCTTTTCCCTCCATGGACTATCTGTCTGTGATCTGGTCGTATTGTCTCGTAATTACGCCACTCTTTTCTGTTTATACTTCTAAGTTATCATTTTATGTCTACAAAAGTTCTCTAAAACTCAGTTGGATTTATCGTAACCCGCTTTAACCGACTTTATTCCCGAAACCTAATTCTCCTCTCATTTAAAGCCTAAATTACTGACTTTAGTCAGCTATTATCCTTGAATCTAATTTTCATCCCATTCAAAGCCTAAATGGGAGATATCAAAATTTAAATTATCATTCTAGTTAACATCCTTAACCCAAACCCATTATACTTATATTGTTATTCAAACAAATAATGTAAGTTTAGCAATAGGATACAAGTACATATTTTTCCCTCTATGAGTTCAATAAACTGACCGCTTGATAACCACTCTCAAAATTAGGATACAAGTACATATTTTTCGCTCGACGAGTTCAATAAACTGACCGCTTGATAACCACTCTCAAAATTAGGATACAAGTACATATTTTTCGCTCGACGAGTTCAATAAACTGATCGCTCGATAACCACTCTCAAAATTATGAGTAGCCAAATTCAATGTAACATTTAAATAATAATAATAATAATAATAATTATGAATGCAATCTGAGGTTTGATAGGGGTTAGTTTTTGTTTATGGTTTTGGGCTCCATGAGTTCTAAAGGAGGCAGTGAGCAGCCGCCTCTTCCCCCGCCCTTAGCAGATGCAATTGCCTTCAAGTGTTTTCTCATCGCTCAAGGAAAGAAACCCGTCTCAGCCCCGCCCCCCAAATTTGTCAAAAAAATCACTAATGTTCCAGTCATCGACCTTCCTCTAGGGAAGACGATGCAAATTGTAGTTTCTTTGGCAGATCGTGCCTTAGAGGGGCAGTTCACCGGCCTTTGGCCCTCGCCATGCACCATCAAAAACTGGATCCAGAAGAAATATCACCCTCTGTTCACTAGTAGTGTCACCTGCTACGCGGTAGGTCGATGGTTTTTTCTGTTTGAATTTATATCCAGAGACGATCGTGACCTGATCTTCAGAAATGGGCCCTACTTCATGGGGCCCCATGGGCTGTATCTAAATCATTGGACCCCTGAATTTGATCCTACTCTAGATGTGCCTAAGATGATCCTGATGTGGGTCAGGATTCCTAATCTCTGGATCCACTGCTGGATGCCCTCCTTGCTGCAGTCCATCGACAATGGGCTCAGCAAGTACATTGACAAAGAAAGTACTAAATATCAATACTCATGTGCTTGTATTTGTGTTGAAGTTGATTTAGAAGCTGGAGTACCGAAAGCCATAAAGCTTACTGTAGGAGATTGGCAACACTTCCAGAAGCTAAACAACGAATAGTTTCGATTCAAATGCAGACATTTCCACGATTATGGGCATTTTCATAATAACTCCCCAAAAATCCCTCAAATTTAGCAAGAAAAATATCTGGAAGAGGGGTGGAAGCAAGCCAAAAGACCTAAGACAAATCCTAAATCCGGTCCACGTAGGGAGGGGAAAAATCCTAATCCCATCCCAACCAGAAAGGAAGCTCCGATGCAAAAAACACAGCTCGAATATGGTAATAGTTACTCCGCCCCGGAAGACTCAGTAGGCGAAGGAAACATGGTTGAAAATAACCCTCCCATCACCCCATCCATTCCAGAAAAAGAAGCAACCTCCTGTTACCAATGTAGGCCCCTCCCAAGAAGCCCCATCCCAGACTACTCAGAAAGATCTAGGGATAGAGGAATATTTTTCGGAAGAAGAGGAAGGAGAAATGGGACCATTACAAACCACTAAGAAAACATCAAGGAGAGGAATAAAATCAGCAAAGGACCGCAAGAAGAAGCAACCTATAAGGATAAGTTGCAGGGAGGACAATCTACCCTAGAAGGGATGTTCAACCCCAAAATTACGCGACAACAAGGGCATATCTCTAAAAGGACTTCCACCATGAGTAGAGGTAAGTAATGAAGGTTGTCTCCTGGAACTCTAGTGGACTAGGGAGCAAGCAAGAATTAGAAGCAATGAAATATCTAATGCATATTTCTAGCCCAGATGTCCTTTTAGTCCAAGATACTAAATTGGAGGAACAACAGTTCTTCCAGACTAGAAAGTCCTTCTGGAACTCAGGAGAAGGAGTAGCAGTAAGCTCCCGAGGTGCCTCAGGCAGTTTAGGCACACTTTGGAATCCTAGCAAGTTCGACCTGATCCAATCCTTCACTTGTAGACACAGGATATTCACAAATCTACATCATAAAGATATGGGCCTTCATGTAAGTCTCTTCAACATTTATGTTCCAGTTCTCCTTGCAAAAAAAAGAGTGTTGGAAGCTTATACAGGATTTTCTACATCTACACCATCTCGAGAACTTAATCCTAGCAAGGGATCTAAACCTCACCCTTTCCTCCCTGGAAAAAAAAGGGGGGACTCTAGTCAGAGATCCTCTTCGGGAAACAATTGATGATTTAATATTGGATTGGGACCGGGAAG
>JASDQU010108499.1:146562-164563 GCA_032191745.1 Picea mariana | reverse complement strand
CGACTTGCGAAACACCGAAATGAGCATAGAGTATATACATGAGCTTCAGAGTTTCAGCTCTCGGGAAACTCAGATGTGAGACCTCTTGTCATCGCACATCGCGAAATCCCGACTTGTGAAACCTTGAAGTGAGTTTAGTGGATATATGAGCTTCGAATTTTCGGCTCCCGAATATCCTAGATGCGAGGCCCCTCATCCTCGCATATTGTGAAATCCCGATGTGAGAAATCCCAAAATGGTATAGCATGGCTAGAGTTTGGTGTTTCGGCGTTTCGACACCTGGGATACCCAAGGGAAAACCTCTTTTCTTCACATATCGTGAACTCCCGACTTGTGAAACCCTGAAATGAGCATAGCGTATATACATGAGCTTTGGAATTTCGGCTCCCAGGAAACTCATATGCGAGACCTCTTGTCATCGCACATCACAAAATCCCGACTTACGAAACCCCAAAGTGAGTTTAGCGGATATATGAGCTTCGGATTTTCAACTCTCGAGTATCCTAGATGCGAGGCCCCTTGTCCTTGCATATCGTGAAATCCCGTTGTGAGAAATCCCGAAATGTTATAGCGTGGCTAGAGTTTGGTGTTTCGGCATTTCGGCACCTGGGATACCCAAGGGAAAAACCTCTTGTCTTCGCATATCGCCAACTCCTGACTCGCGAAACCCCGAAATGAGCCTAGTAGATATATGGGCTTCGGTGTTGCGGCACCCGGGAAACCGTAGAGTATGAACCCTCGTCTTCATACATTGCGAAATCTCGGTACGCAAAGTCCCGGTAGGTGAAATCCCGGAGCAGTCTTGGTGTGAATAGGATTTTGGGTTTCGGGATGTCGAAGGACTCGACTCCTTTGTATTTCGAATGCCCGGTTTTTGAAGTCCCAAAATGCGAAAGGTGCCTCTTGACTTAGCCCGGGGTCACAACCTATGGACACGTGGAAGTAAATCCTACACTTGGTGCGTGAATTGCACACGACGGATTTTCAACAAAAGAAACCATGAATTGGTTGGGTGAAGGTCCCGATTGGAAGATCTAGCCTACGCCAGAACCTAGTAAGAATTCAGGAACTCTGTCCCTCGACAATGAAGAAGAAAGAAAAAAGGCGGAAAATATTAGCTCTCGTATTTGTTACAAATTGGTATCAGAGCATGGTTACAACACTTGGCTTGCTTGGCCTCATGAACGGGTTGCACAGAGACTCCATTCAGAGTACTCCTAAAAAGAGTAACCCTCTATCTTAACCCCCTTAATCACAATTTGAGGTTAAGAATGAAAACTCCTATTGTGCGTGTGCATATGAAAAATATGAATTATGTACTGGTTATAAATGAATATAAACATTGACTAACAACCAACGTTTTTCTTTTTCACACAAGTGAAAGATCAACTGCAGGAAATTGCAGACGTATAGAATGGTGACTCACCATGAAGTGGGGGAGGGCTCCCACAATAGAGACAAAGAGTCCGATGAAAGGAGGGCGGTAGGGACCCCTCTAGATCTAGCTGAGATTGTGAGGAGCCTCATGGTCAAATTGCATAGCTGCAAGGATGACAATGAGAGGATGATAAAAGAGCAAGAGAAGCAAACGAAAATTAATGCAGTTTTACTATAGAGCTTATTCAACATACAAAGACAATTGCAACATGAACCTAAGACACAGAAACGTGGTCACGTCAATGGGCACACTGAAAGGAGCACCTCGAGAAAGGTCCACCCCAGAGATAAGGGACAAGCGTCGAAAAATTCTTCTGGAAAGGAAGCTGGCGACTTGGAGGGATCTTCTAGCAGTAGAACTAGTTCTCATTCCTGAAGAAAATGAAAGAAGCAGAAACTTTCCAAGAGTCATAATCTCAAAGAGTTCAAGAAGGACAAACCACCCTCCTTCGATGGTGAAATAAAGAAAGGAGAAGTAGCGGAGGTCTCGTTGCGACTAAAGAAGTATTTCAGAGTCCATGACTTCTCAGAAAACTTGAAGGCCCGAGTAGCCACCTTCAACTTGAATGGAAAGGCTTCCATTTGGTGGGAAGACCTTAAGAATGTAAAAGGGATTCACGAAGAAGACTTGTCTTGGGAACGGTTTGAGAAATAGTTCAGGAAGAAGTATCTGTTGAAGAAATATTTCGACGAAAAGACTAAAGAATTCTATGAACTCAAGCTGGGGCAACTCACCATAGAGGAATATGTCAGCAGATTCCTCGAGTTGCTGAGGTATGTACCCTACATAAAATCATAAAAGGAAAAGGTGCAATGACTCCTCAGTGGACTACCTAAGGACTACCGGAACAAGATTGAATTTGACGAACCAAAGACCCTATAAGATACTATCCAAAAGACAAGATATTGTTATGTACAACTTTGGCATCGGACAGGACCTCACGAAGGTTGGAAGCATAAGAATAGTTCAGGATTCCAGAAAAGAGGGTTTAAATCCCCAAGATTTAAGGACTATAAAAAGACTCAAGGATGAGCTTCCCAGCCCGAAGTGTACACCAGCAGAACTTTCCCTCCTTGAGTGGAAATAAACTTTCTGGATCTTCCCCAGTAAAGACTGATAACCCAAAGAGAGAACCTTTGAAATGTTTGGGTTGTGGAGAAGAAAATCTACTGAGGGATTGCTCGCACCGACAATAGAATAGCTGAATAATTTACAACGTTCAAGAATCTACCACCATCAATAATGTGGCCAGGAGTGTACCGCAAATTTATGCAGCCTTGGATAATAACCAAGCTGACCACGAAGCTTCAGTGGTGGAAATCAAAGGTATGATCACCAACCATCTAGTGTCTATTCTGATTGACCCTGGTTCAAATTTGAGTTATATAGCCCCTAAGGCTGTTGATAAATGTAAACTACAACCACATAAAAATGCCAAGCCATGGTTGGTATAATTAGCCACTGGCACCAAAAGAAGGGCAGTGGAGGTCATACCAGCTTGCCAATTCATTATGGGCGAATTCCCCACCCAAGCAACCCTTAACCTATTACCTCTGAGATCGTATGATTTGTTGATTGGTATGGATTGGCTAGGCACCCATAAAGCCAAAATGGATTGTTAGCATAAAACCTTGGAATGTGTAAGTGAAGAAGGAAGAAAAATAACCCTTCAAGGAATCCAAAAACTTGTCTCGGTGAGACAAATATTAGCTCTTCAAATGAGAAAGTATTGTAGAAAAGGATGTCCACTATATGCAATACAGATGTTGAAAGCAATTGAAGGTGACAAACCAAGCCTCGAAGACCACCCCACACTGAGAGAATACAGAGATGTATTTTTGGAAGAGGTACCGGGTTTATCTCCGAGAAGGGACATCGACTTTTCAATAGAACTTGCACCAGGAGCGGTGCCAGTGTGTAGGACACCCTATAGGATGAGCACACCCGAGCTAGTTGAACTTAAATTACAACTGAAAGAAATGATGGACAAAGGCTATATCCGGCCCAACGTGTCTCCATGGGGAGCACCAGTCCTGTTTGTGAAAAAGAAAGACAATACCCTCCGACTGTGTATAGATTATAGACAACTCAATAAGGTAACCATAAAGAACAAGTACCCCTTACCCAAGATTGATGACTTGTTCGATCAATTAGGAGGTGCCTCTATATTCTCGAAGATTGACTTGAGATCTGGATACCATCAAGTCCGAATGAAGGGAGAAGATATCCACAAAACTGCCTTCAGGACGAGATATGGTCACTACGAGTTTGTGGTAGTACCATTCAGATTGACCAATGCCCCTGCCACTTTTATGTGCTTGATGAACAATGTGCTCAACAAATTCCTAGACAAATTTGTGTTGATTTTTATTGACGACATATTAATTTACTCCCAGAATAGAGAGGAACATGGGGAACACCTTAGGCTTGTGCTTCAAGTGCTAAGAGAACATCATCTCTTTGCCAAATTTAACAAGTGTGACTTTTTCGAGAAGCAGATACATTACTTGGGCCATGTCCTATCTGAAGAAGGGGTAGCAGTAGACCCTGATAAGATCAGGTCTATCACGGAATGGCCTACCCCAAAGGACATTTCAGATATCAGATCCTTTATGGACTTGGCAGGATACTATAGGATATTTATAAAAGGATTCTCCAAGATTGGGAGTCCAATCACTACCCTCCAGAAGAAGGCGACAAAATTCATGTGGACACAAAAATGTGAAGAAAGATTTCAAACCCTGAAACATCTACTGACCCACGCACCTGTACTGAAGATCACCGATTCCAAAGATGACTTCCTCGTGTGCACAGATGCCTGTAAGGAAGGGCTCAGAGGAGTCCTTATGCAGGGAGGAAGTGTGATCTGCTATGAATCCAAAAAATTGAATGAGCACGAAGTCAATTATGTGACCCATGATCTAGAGCTAGCCACCATAGTGCACGCCTTGAAAATGTGGAGGCATTACCTCCTCGGAAGAAAATTTGTACTTATGACAGACCACTTCGGGATGGTAAGAATACTGGTGGGTCTTTAAATTAGTAAAGGATTGGTAGAGGAATTGGTTATCAAGAAAGGTGAAGATCAAATTCAACTAACTCTTGATTATGAAGGAATACCCTACAGGCGTGGGTGATTCCATAGCCATGGGAACCTAACAATGGATCATAATTACCGGAATTAGAGGAAGGTGTGGGCTCAAAGAAAACATGCACAAGTATTATGAGTGGAATTACTAGAATTTCCTCCGAGGACAAAAGTTGTAAAGGAAAAGTGGCAAACAAAAGGTACCCCAAACAAGCTAGTGGCACCCATAGAGTAGCCTTCAACCTCAAGTCACTACAAGGAACACAATCTAGATGTTGTTAATGACAACAATGACTACAATCCCCTCATGAGTAAGTCCTCTCGATTACCGTCCCCTCATAAAATGAAATATTTAGAAGATTTAGTCTTTGGAACTTGGGGGTTAGAGGCAAAAGCAAAAGTCTTGGAGTCCATCAATGAATTTATGCCCAATATTTCAAACATTAAAAATCTTGTCCACAACCCTAATCCATTTTCCAATGATTAATAAGGCTCTGGTAAAATAAGAAACCCAAGAGGGGACTTCTAAAAACCCTAAATGGAATCTGAGGTGGGGGGAGCCTGCTGTGACTCTTCTCATCTAGAACCCTCCAAACATAACCTTCAACTCAGAAGCAAAATAATACTTGACTTCACAGGGAAGGCAGAAAGGGGGTTAGGGTTCCATGATGAGAAAAAACAAAAGCCAAACCAAAGAGGGAGAAATTATTGTATGTTTATGGCACATAAACAAGCATCATCAAAGGTTAAAAGTGGGAAACAATTATTTCTTTTAAGGATCTTTGAGAATTTTCCCCTTGTAAGGGGCTTAAATGATCTTACAGATCCTTAATTGTCAAGGGTTGGCCAACCCCTCAAATAAATTAGCCATCGAGAGGCTTATAGAGACATTAAAACCCTTTATTGTCCTCCTTTAGTAGACAATGACATAGGGGGGAGAAGTTATCTATCCAAATTTATGATTGGGTGGCAGTTTAGTTATATATATATGTTATTAGGAGATCTGGTGGGGTTATAATAGAATGGAAGAGGTGCTAATTTAACCTATCTAACTCTTGTGCCTTTCCTATAGGTCTAGGAGTAGTCTTACTTTCATTGGATATGGGAAAATAAATCTATGTTCTAAATGTATATGGTCCTTACTCAAATAGAATGGAATACTAAGATTTTTTTTCTGATATGAAGTGTATTCAAATAGGCCTCGTGGTGATAGGGGGAAACATAAACTTTACTTTAGGAGCTCAGTAAATCTAGGGACCGAATGCTCACATGGATTGTCTCTTTGGTTGTTTTATAAGAAAGCTAGAAGCTATGGGCTTGTTGGACATTGAATTAACAAAACTAACTCCCACTGAGAGAAATAAGAGAATAGAGGAGGATAAAATAGATGAGAGGATTGGCCACTTTCTAATATCTTAAGGATTTGTGGATGAAGTTATTCATGTGATACAACAGGTAGCTTCAGGGGGGGACTCATACCGTAATCTCGTTGTGTTGGAAGGGGTAGTCTTATTTTCATTGGATATGGGAAAATAAATCTATGTCCTAAATGTATATGGTCCTTGCTCAAATAGAGTGGAATACTAGGATTTTTTTTCTGATATGAAGTGTTTCAAAGAGGCCTCGTGGTGATAGGGGGAGACCTAAACTTTACATTAGGAGCTTCGTAAATCTAGGGACCAAATGCTCACATGGATTGTCTCTCTGGTTGTTTCATAAGAAAGCTAGAAGCTGTGGGCTTGTTGGACATTGAATTAACAAAACTAACACCCACCAAGAGAAATGAGATAATAGAGGAAGACAAAATAGTTGAGAGGCTTAACCACTTTCTAATATCTAAAGGATTTATGGATGAAGTTATTCATGTGAATAAATGGGTAGCTTCAGGGGAGGGACTCATACCATAATCCTATTGTGTTAAAAGTGGCCCCTACTAAGTAAAAACCATCCATCCCATTCAAGTTGAATCCATAATGGTTGAAGAAGGAAGAGTTTTTAAAAAAGATCAAGGGATGTTTTGAAGCCATATGACGATCATCTAAGAGAACTTGCCTCACTTAAATTTCAACAAAATTTGAAAGACACAGAGAAGGTAGAAGCCCATTGGGCTAAGGACAAAAACAAAATATGAAAGGCTTATAAGAGAAGTAGAAGCAAGTTTGGAGGCCCTTTATAACAATGAAGGATTTTGATACCTAATTGAGACTCACCTGTTGGAAACAAAACAACTAGAAGAAAAAAAGAGGAATATCTTACTATAAAAAGAAAAGCAATGAAGTCTCGAGAGAAAGGCCACTTGGCTACAAGTAGGCGATGAAAATTCCAAATTCTTCCATCGATATGCAAATGCTAGAGAAAATATAAACTATGTCTGGAATATTGACAAAGGAAATAATAGGTGGGCTACTAATTTTAAAGACATAGTAGATGAAGGCATCAACTATTTCTCCAATCTCTTCAAAGAGGAATTTTGGGCCACAATTGTTGAACTAATAAGACTCTCCAACTCTTTCCCTAGTTTTGTAAATAATGAAGACAATTTGGAGCTGATGCAAGAAGTTGGAAAAGATGAATGGCCCCAAACCTTACATAGTTTCCAATGGGATAAAAGCCTAGGGCTAGATGGTCGTCCTGTGGAATTATCCCTAGGATGTTATGAATTCACTGAATAAGACTTAAGAAGGGTGGTAGAAACCACTAGAAACATAGGAGAAACAATTGGGGCTTATAGTACTACCTTCATTGCTTTGATCCCAAAAGAGGATAATCTCACATCTTTTGAGTTTTTTTAGCCAATATCCTTATGCAATTGTATCTACAAAATTATTTCCAAGGTCATAACTAGAAGACTAAAAAAGGTTTTATCAAAACAAATATCAAGTGAGCAATTTGTATTTATGGAAGGATAACAAATTCATGAGGTAATTGGGACAACATAAGAAATCCTTCACTTGATCAAGACTATAAATCGAAGATCAATGGTACTCAAAATGGACTTCTCCAAAGCCTATGACAGGGTAAGTTAGCTTTACCTGAGATTGATCCTCATTCACTGAGTTTTTTGTCATAACTTTGTGGTATGGGTGATGAGTTGCATTACCTTTGTATCCTTTGTTGTCCTAATCAATGGGGCAACATACCCTTTCTTCAAACCAGGTAGGGGTCTCAGACAAGGATCCCTCTTCTTCCCTCTCATATTTCTACTAATAGTAAATGTGTTGAGTATATTTTTAAAAGAGGCACTAGAAAATGGCAACTCTGAAGGGATTTGTATTGGGCATGCATACAATATCACACATCTCTTGTTTATAGATGACATTTTGATTTTCTATGAAGGTTCTATAAGGACAATTGAGGACTTGTTCTTTAAAGATATTGGTATAATAATAAATCTTGACGAATCCATTTTGTCCACGTGGGACATTCTAGAGCATGAGAAATGATATCTTTCCCAGATATTTCTTTACCAGGTGATTGATATGGATCAAGGAATAATGGATTTGGGCTTCCACTTGAAACTAAATATGTACCAAAAAGGTTACTAGCAATGGTTGGTTGCCAAAGTAGAAAAGAAGATAAACCACTGATGCAATCGACGACTCTATAGAAGGGTCAGATTAATACTTGTTAAAGCAGTACTAGAAGCTATACCAATATATTGGATTTCATTGTCTTGGGTCCCAAAAGGTGTATTGGAGAAAATTAGGAAATTGTGGTACAAATTCACTTGGTCAAGAGATAACAAAAATAAAGGTTGTGTGTTAACATCCTAGAAAAAAATGGCAATTCTAAAATCAAACAGAGGATGGAGACTAAAAAACATATTCCTCTTCTCCAAGACTCTAGCTACAAAAAATGTATGGAGGTTGATAGAAGAAAAAAGCCCATGGGTCCAAGTAATCAAATCCAAGTACTTGTACCCAGGAATATAGAGGAATGGCTTAGGAACCCGATGAAACATATGCATAATGCATTAGTTATTTGGATTGTTGTGAACTCGTCTTTCCAGCTGGTTGGTAACTAACTGATTTAGAAGGTGGGTAGAGGGGATAAATTCCAAATTAAGTTCGATCCTTTGATAAGTAGCAAAGGTATCCATAAATTACCACCTTGGGTGACAAAAGAGCTTCGAAACACAAGGATTTTCTCACTAAGACAGATTGTGAATTGGGAGAGGTCTACAAATTGTTAGCAAAAATGACTCACCTGGGAGGAGGTTGGTTTGGGAGAATATCTTGTGGAATTTTGGAAGTCACAAACATGTGCTTTGAAAGATAGCGATGTAAAAATAGGGGAAGAAGATGACCAACTATTATGGTCTCTCAATCTTTATGTGACATATGTTCCCAAAACTAGGATACAAAGCCCTTGCCGAGGAAGGCTTGGAGGGACAACATGCATGGTTGTGGGAAATCACATGGACTTTAAAGTGCCCCTCCAAAAATAATTTTTTCATGGAGATGACCTTAAATAACAAGGCTCCTATGTGGGAGGTTCTATAGAAAAAATATTATTTTTGGCTTAGATTGGTGTAGTATAGTACAACAAGCAAAGGAAACAATAAACCACTTACTTCTGACATGTTCCTATTTTGAAGAGGCATGGAAAGAAGTTGGAAGCATGACTTTGTTAAGAAATGTATGGGAAGGAGGAAGTATTGAAGAATCCTTTAGGTCTTTGTATACAAACAAGGATACAGAGAAGATCATAACTCTTCCACTGAACATAGCTTAGAGAATATGGCTCACTAGAAACCTAAAGCTATTCAAAGGATATGAGACTCTTCCCCTCAAATGTGCATTCCAATCTCTAAATATACTAAATACATACCCACAAGTTGAGGAAAAACAAAAAAGATAGGAGACAAAACAAGAAGTCATAAATAAGGACATTCCTTGGGCATACTTTGATGGTGCCTCTCACGGGCATCCCCCAAAAGGAGGTTCGAGAGGAATCTTATATCTCTCTTCAAATCATAATATAACCTTCAAAGTTGAGATGGGTCAAGAAACTAAGAATTATTGTGAGTCGGTGGCTCTTAGTTTAACCCAACAGTTGGCTCAAGAATATGATGTTACATAGTTACAATTTTTTTGGGATTCACTGTTGGTTATTTAGTAGTTACAAAAGGAAGCATCACTCATAAATTTCACCTTACATCCACTTTTTGATTATATACAACAAAAAATTGCAACCTTCTGACACATTTCTTTGTCTCATATATATATGGATAAGAACAAGGTAGTTGATGGCCTTTCAAAAAAGGCATCGGGGTTGGAGCGTGGTACTTGGACCATTTTCATCTTTCAGGATAGACATACAAATGTTTTTTCTCATGCACCTTAGCTAGAATTTTTTTTCTGTCTATGGACAATTGACAGATTATATACTATAACCTTTGCAATGATGTATTATTGTCTTTTAAAGTCATGAACAATCATATGTCTTTGTTGATAGAGTGCACATGTTTGTGACAATGGACAATTTTCAGATCCTGCTTTTAAGATATGTAATCGATGTCCTTTTAAGTCAATAAACAATTTTTCTTTTTTAATTTATCTCAATGATATGTAAAAAATGTGGGTAGAGCGGTTTGCTCCATGAAGCTATAGAACACTTTTGAATGCTTTGAAGCATATAACAATGTATTTTTGTTTTTTATAAATAAAATTATGAGTTTTTTTCCTTGAAAGAAAAAAGATACCATATGCACCAATTTTTTTAAATAGATGAAACATATCACTTATATTGTGTAAACAAGAAAATTAACTGCAAAACAACTAATCCCTACCTTTAAATTAAATATTATGTCAAACCATAAAATAATACTCAAATTTGAAAATCCATGAGTACATGTTTCTGGTTACATCATTACAATGATTATTGTATGTTTGTAGTTATACCATTGTAATCATTATAACTATTAATTTTAAAAATTGTTACACATACACACATTTGAGTTATAAATCTTTCAACATCTTTCAGACACTAAGTTATTTAAAAATATCAATCACGTTATCGAACCTTGCTCCTGCTTTATTCATCCAAGTAAAAAAGAAAGTATTATTGAAAAGTTCATTTGGTAAAGAAAGTATTAATGAAAAGTTAATTTGCTTCATGCTCAATTAAAAACAGTTAGCTTGCTCCTCCTTTATTCATCCAAGTCAAAAAGAAAGTATTATGAAAAAGTTCATTTGGAATAAGAAATGGGTGGGAACTTTTACGATGGGGGATCGATTGTTTTTGCGAACTGATCTAGATTGAAGCGAATGCAGAATGGTGATCTTCAACATATTTTAGCATTTTTATTTTTAATGTAGCTATGTTGGAAAGTTTTCTCCCTTTGTCACTAGTTTTTGCGGAGGCATATGACCTTACCTTCAAGTAGGAGAAGCCTCGTATGTGATATTATCTTCCAGCTATGAAGAAGTATTTATTTATAGTTATGTTAGTGACTTTGGTATTAAATGGTTTAGTACCAGGGCCCGCTTAAGTACTTATTTTTTCCATGTATTCTATTATTGGTAATTGGTTTGATTACTATCTAGCTTAGTGAAGTCTAGGTGTCTCTTTTTTTTTTTATCGTGGGCACGTCTTTAGTTATTTGATTATCTTTTTCAGAGCACTTATGGGCTCTACAGATGAGGACTACTGGCAAGTGGCAGGTCTTAACTAAGTTGAGCTACCCAACCAAAGGCCATTTGTTTCACCTTCGCCACCTTCTCTCAATATTTCGCTCGTGCCTGTAAGTGTTAACGCTTCCCGTGACTCTCGGATATTTCCCAACTTTACTCACCCTACTTGTTCCAGTTTTAACAACACTGTGAAGTCTGCCATCCTTGGTGAGATTGGCTCTATTCCAACCTGTGGGGAGTTTTTACCAAGAGAACAACGAAAGGTTTGCGTTCAGTCTCCTCCTTCGAGCTTTAAAAGGAAACTCTGGAAGCCAAACAAATCCCTGAAGAAATTATTGTTGGGTTCAGACGTGGGATTGGAAGAAACTCGTCAAATGGCTCTATGCGGTTTGGTTGGATGCATTTATTACCATTACTTAGCTCAGGAACCTTTATAGGCGTGGATGGAGAAATATTGGTTACCTTTCTTAGGTTACGTACCAGAGATAATGTATCTTGCAAAGGGATGGTTGGGGTTTATCTATCGAACTTCCGAGGACACTACCCTATTACTGGCATCTTGTTGGGTTTTTGGAGGCAGTAGCATTATGTTAAAGCGGTGGAGGGTCGCCTTTGACCCTGATATAGATTATTTCCCACAGAGACATCTCTGGGTACTCTTACTTGGTCTTCCTGTTCACCCGTGGAATGAAGGAGCTCTAAAAGCCATTGGCGACGCTTTAGGAACTTTTATCTCGGTAGACCAACAATCTCTTAAAGAATAGTCAAGAAAGGTGGGGAAAATACTCGTGGAGGTTGATATACATAATGGATTACCATATGTTCTTGAGGTCGAGTAGAGGGATCGAAGGTTACTTCAGAGATTAGAATATATGGGAATCCCTTTCAGGTGTATCTTATGTCGGTGTATGTGACACCTTCGTTGGGACTGTAAAGGACCGGTGGTTGCTGAGGACGTGGATGAGTTTCAAAGTGTGTGGAATGTGTTGGATTGCTCCCCTGCTGTGGATATTTATGGTTCTGGAGATGTGCATTATCCGACGAGATTGGACGACCAGCTTGAGACACTGGATACTCTCTCAGGTAAGCTAAAAACCTATTGTCCGATTCTTTTTGAGTTGTTAACTTCTTGGGAACGTGAGGCATTGGATGCTTCAGGATGGCGTTCAACTACAAAGGATCTGGCTCCTTGTATGACTTTTGATCCATTGGCTTTGTTGAAAAAATACCGTGTTAGTTTTGAGCCAAATGTTATTATTCAGCCTAAGGATGAAAATACTTCTTCTTCCTCTATAGTTCTTCCTGTGAACCTCCCCCCCTGTCTCGGTCCCTAGTCCAATTACCTCTCCTAAGTTATAGAGCAGAGACAGTTGAACGTCGACTCTTCCCTACCTTTGTCTTTATCGGATGCAAATGCTGTGATTCCCGGCTGTAGGGAATCATAGGAAAGTGAGTCTTCTCTGTTCGCTGTACTTGATTCTCTTGTTTCATTTATTCGTGATCATAAGTCAACTGTTCCTTTACCTATCTACCTGGGCAAATATGTTGTGGATGATTCCTTTGTTGGGGGGAAACCTAATGCTTCTACCTCTCGAGTGGAAGGGACAGGGAAGGAGGTTGTCTGGTCAAGAGGATTAGGCATCGAACACTCTCCTATCAAGACTCGTAGCTTTGGGAAAAAACTGCCAGGTGTGACCAATCAGACTTGTGTTGATGATTCTTCAACCATGGAATGTGGGGCACTTAGAGCAATGAAGGCCCTAGCAAGGGGAAAATAATGATCCTTTTGTCTTTAAATATTAGAGGGGTAGGGGGCACCCTTAAATCTTCCTCATTCTGTCGTCTTTTGGATCGTGTCTGGCCGAAGATTATTTTTTTACAGGAGACTTTAGTTCATGAACAAAAAGCTAGAGATTTTGTGAACTCGTTCTGACCTTCTTGGTTTTCTTGTGCTGTTAATTCTCTTGGTACCTTGGGTGGTTTATTGGTCACTTGGGATCCTAATATTTTTTATTTCAAACCTCTTCTCACTTGTGGAGGCATTCTGTTGATGGGAAAAGTAATTTCCAGCCAAATTTTTTTGTCACTTCTTAATGTTTATGGGCCATGCTCGAATAGGCATGCCTTTTGGGATATAGTGGCAGCTAGTGGTCTGATGTCTCTTGAAAACTTGATCATAGCGGGAGATCTTAATATTACCCTTTCTTCTGATGAGGTTTGGGGAGCTTCTAGCTCTTCTGGTTCCTTGGCAGAATATTACAAATTATTATTACAATCAAATAATTTAGTGGACTTACGACTAGATAAGGTGTTCCAACATGGCAAAATGGTCGTAAAGGAGCTCATGCTATTGTGAAGACACTGGAAAGATGCATAGTATCTGAAGGTTTATTATTTGCGTGCGGCCTATATTGCACTTGGGTTGAGTATCCATTCATCTCTAATCATGCTCCTATAATATTTCAGATGGATATTACACCGAAGTATAGACCGTATCCTTTTAAACTCAATCATCTCTGGCTGCTAGAAGAGGATTACAAAGAGATATTTTTTCAAGTGTGGAAGGATCCTAAATTCAATTCTGAAGTGGGTTGCTAGCGTATATTGGTATGGAAACTAAAGGAATTAAAAAGGAAGACTAAAGAATGGGTGAAGCAGAGAGATAAAAAATTATTACTGCGCATAGAGTCTCTGGAATCACAGATTATGGATACTTTTTTGAGTTTTGTGGATGATTACTCTCACTCGGAGAAAGAAATTCTTCTTGGCAATTTAGAGATGGAAAAGAACAAGATTCTTTGAGATAAAGAAGAAAAATGGCGACAACAAAGCAGAGCGATATGGGTAAAAAGCGGTGATCATAACACAAAATTCTTCCACCATTTTGCAAATCACAGACGCATACAAAATCATATCTGGGAGATTACTGATGAAGATGGCATTGGGCACTCAAGTCAGAAAGAAATTAAGGATGCGATTGTTCAATACTTCAATTTTTTTTTCGAAGCCCGCAAAAATTCCTTTACAATTGAATAGGTTCAAGTCGCTAATATTTTCTCCAGTGTGGTATTCGATGAGGAGGAAAATACTCTTTATGATCTTGTTACTTTAGATGAGGTAAAAGATGTCTTATCCCTATTCAAAAGAGATAAGAGTCCAGGACCTGACAGATCGATAGTGGAATTCTTTTCCACTTTCTTCGATTTGGTTGGTGAAGACCGTGTTCAGATGATTGAGGAATCAAGGAGAAATGAATCTATAATGAGAAGCCTAAACTCACTTTTCACGCCCTTATCCCAAAAGAAAACAAATCTACATCTTTATGGGATTATAGGCCAATTACCTTATGTAATCTGTGCTATAAATTGATTTCTAAAGTCATTGATAATCAGATTAAGCCTATCTTGTCTAGCAATTTCTCAGAGGAACAATTAGGTTTTTTGAAAGGAAGGAGGATTCAATATGCTATTGGTACAACTCATGAAGTTCTACATAGTATAACAAAAAAGAAAGTAAAATCCTTGGTTCTCAAATTGAACTTACGAAAAGCTTATGATTGTATAGAATGGGATCTTCTCAGAATGATTTTAATTCAAATGGGATTTGGCATTCAAGTGATAAAGTGGATTATGAGTTGTGTTACTTCTCCTACTTATGTTGTTTTAATCAATGGTGAGACTACATATTTCTTCAGGAGTGGTCGAGGTTTGCGTCAGGTTTGTCCACTTTCCCCATTACTTTTTATCATGGTAATTGAAGGATTCAATCTCTTATTAAAAAAGAGTAAAACGGAGAACAAGCTCTCATGTATCAAAGTTTCTAGAATGTTTAACATTCTCTATTTATTCTTCATGGATGATGTCTTAATCCCAACGAAGGGTGATTTACAAGAGTGGTTGGAAATTGAAAAACTTATTGTTTTATTCTGTAAAGCTTCGGGTCTTCAAGTTAATGTTTCAAAAACAACCCTGCATTATGAAGGCATTTCAAAGTTGGTTCTTACTCCTTTCAAAGTCGTTCTTCCATATACTTTTTCAGCTTTGGTTACAGGTTTCAAATACTTGGGCTATCACTTAAAGACTAGTGCGCAACGAGCGACAGATTGGAACTGGTTAATTATAAAAATGGAAAAAAAGATTAGCCTATGGGGCAATAAGTGGTTATCATTAGGAGGTCGATACATCCTTCTCAAATCAGTCCTGGAGAGCCAACAAATTTATTGGATGCCTCTAGAGCTTATCTTGCGCACAATTATTAAAATGATTCACAAATTAATGTTCAATTTTTTATGGAAGGGGAAAAGTGAGACCAATCATTACCACCTTTGCGGATGGGATATATTATCTCGTCCTAAATCATGTGGCAGATGGGGCTTTCAAAATTTAATTCATTTCAATACAACTCTAAATGAAAATACTCTCTGGCGTGTCCTTATTCGAGATGACATTTGGCATAAAATTATCAAGGACAAGTATCTTCACAATACAACCCTTATCAATTGGTTTTGTTCTGCAACCTTCAAACATAACTCTGCCTCTAGGATTTGGAATGTTCTTTTAAAGTTTTTTCATCTTATCACTCACTGGCTTAGTTGGTTGCCAGGTTTTGGTCACTTAATCTCTTTAGGCAAAGATTATATCTTGGGGATGGGAAACATATCGCTTCTATCCGAGGATCTTATCAATCACCTTCATATGAAAAAGATATCGGTTCTAGCCCAAGCAATGACTCAACAAGCTTCTCCCGATTATTTTGGGAACTGGATCATAAGCTCAGACCTGGAATTGATTGGTAACCTTGCGGAAGAATTGGATCTTTTCCGAAAAGCACACATTGGAGCTAGAGCAAAGATCAGAGATACCCCAGATAAGCTCATGTGGACTGGAGGTAACTCTTCTGGTACTCTTTCTGTCAAAAATGCTTACCTGGCTCTATTTTCTACTTTTAATTTTCTGGTTCTGAATAGTTGGAGGCATAAAATATGGAAGGTGGATCTTTAGCTTAAGATTAAACTCTTCGTCTGGTTGGTGACGAAACAAATAATTCTTACTTGGGACATCTTACAGAGAAAGGGCTGGGAAGGCCCAAGCATGTGTGTCTTATGTAAAAGTTGCATAGAGGATATCAATCATTTTCTTATTGATTGTTTGTTTACAAAGAAGATTTGGAATAGAATCAAATCTATTAAAAATATTAAAAGGATTTGGGAAGGTAAGACACTTTCAGCTTGTTTTTATAATTGGATTAAAGATAAATCTGTGTCTCCAACTCTTGCAGCTACTATATGCTGGTTTATTTGGATCAAAAGGAACAAAGCTTTATTTGAAAGTGCTGCCCCTTCACATCAATTTGTGCTTATTAAGGTTTTGGGACTCTACAAGCAACAACCTTCATCTCAAGTTTGCGTCCCTATCAAAGAATGCATGGTCACTCACTCAGAAGGATTTTCTATCACTTTTTTTGATGGTGCATCTTAGAGTGATAGGAAAGTTTGTGGAGCAGGGGGGGTTATTAAAACCTTTGATTCCTTAGTTTATAGATGGTACCTAAACTGTGGTGAAGGCACTAATACTAAGGCTGAGATCTTGGGTATTTGGGCCACTCTTACGTTAGCTAATCATATATCTCTCCCAAAACTTCAAGCGATGGGTGATTCCAGAGTGATAATACACTGGCTCACTGATTGATGACAACTTCAGGCAAGCTCCATTGAAGGTTGGAAGATTAGAACTAAAGATCTGTTTGAGATTGAACAATACCTTCTTATGAAAGTATATCTTTGATCGTAATGTTTTTTGACCTTTTGTCTCCTCTGGGAGTTGTATGAACTATGACTATTACCTCTTATTTACAAGCTTATTATCAGTCATGATAAGACTAAGCTTGCCCATGGATGATATTATGTAAAAAAAATTATATCTTAATATAATTTTGAACTAATTTTCTATTGAAAAAAAATGAAAAAATTAATTTGGTAAAGAAAGTATTAATGAAAAGTTCATTTGCTTCATGATCAATTAAAAGCATTTAGCTATTACATGATATAGATATTACATACATATATAATAATGAATTTCTCGAAATCCTAGTTTTCTAGTAGTAATAGTACTTATGCTATTTAGAGATGTGTTAAAATGCCACCATGTCTGTTCCACCCTAACATATTAGGCTAAATAATAACTATCTAGACTATAATTTTTTTGTGTTATATTATGTAACCATATCATTTTAGCGATGCGAAATATTGATTCTTTTTAACATGTCAAGCTAAACAATAACTATTTATATTCATATCATTTTAGTGATGAAAGACATTGAAGCCTTTTTACATGTTAACATGTTATGCTAAACAATCACTATCTAAACTATACCATTTTTTTTTTTAAATATAATTAATTCATTTTAGTGGTGAGAGTTATTTAATCATTTTAAGTCACCCAATCTAAACTATATTTGTGATTGATTTATTGAGATACCAATACTACTCTAACATGTTAAAGTAAACAATAACTATATGGATAATGAATGAGCACCTGAGTGGGTCTAATGGTTAAGAACATGTGTTATTTCCGGGGAGGTCACAAGTTCAAAACGGGCGGGGGGTATGGATGCTCATATTGGCCCGTTGTGACAAGGCTGGAAGGGTAGACGACCCCTGGGATAGAGGTTCACAAGGTTCGGTGGACCTTCGTTGGACCTCGAGACGTCTCGGCCCTTGCTAAGTCACAAGTTATTGGTATATCTGGTTTGCGGACTGTTGGATATACTCTTGGGAGGTTGTTGTTCCCATAGTAAAAAAAAAAAAAAAAAACTATATGGATAATGAAATATCTTCTTACA